>OZ005659.1:229999116-230110116 GCA_963930645.1 Salticus scenicus | reverse complement strand
TTTTTTTTTTTTTTTTTTTTTGACACGAAAAGTAATATATTTACTTGCAAACAGTAAAACTGATGCATAGCTTTGTGAAAAATTCAACTTACATGGTAACATTGACGTTATTACTTTAATTGGTTGAGTGTTGTGTATATGTAATAATAATTTAAATATAAAAGTGATGATTCGAAATTTCATAAAACTCTTTGTTTCAAAACTGTCATCCGATAAGCAAAGAAATTTAAATTATCGGGTAAGGGGTTGTTGCAAGTAATAGAGACACGGACTAGATACGTTGTAGTGAGGAACTCTGTGCTGGAAGCAGTGAGGACTCGAAGCTATGTTTTAGATCAATTTATTTCTTTTTTCTTTTTTTAAACAACATAAACTTTCTCTTTTAAAACTTTCTTTTTTAACTTTCTCTTACCAATATATATATAGTAAAGAAAGTATTGTTTTTTGGTCAAATTTTAAAAATCGAGTTTTTGTTATATTTACACGTTTTGAGGTCCGTTGAATCCGAATACAGGTTTTTAGCGGTTGGTTTGTGTGTGTGTGTGTGTGTGTGTCTCTGTGCCTGCCTGTGTGTATGTTATCATCATATCTCAAGAACAAATAACAGTAGAAATTCCAAACTCGGTATTCTAAATTTGTATCACATAAACATGCTAAACTAAACCTTTCGTTGAGATCAAGCATGTACAGTGACACACAAGAGATTTCAAATACATTACTATGGGGGAAATTGCAGGTAAGTAGAGTTTAAACATCTATAAACTGCACTAAACCAAATGAAGAGAATACATATTTTTTATATGCGTAAAAACATGTTTCATGTTGAATATGGCAGGGAAATCATTCATTGTTCGTTTACAGGGCTACACAAAAGAACTAGATTATAGTGCGACAATACTTGAAAATTGATAGAAGTGTTTTTCAAGTTGTGTCGTGCGTTATTAATATAGGATTATATTTATGTGCACCATGTGGTGTGTATATAACCGTCAGAAGATATACGGGGCTGCTAATTTTTAAGCCATAAAATTCATTTTTTTTTGTTAGTGGAAGTGCATTATTTTACAATTTTACTATGTCCAAGAAAGCTGCTTAGGATTTGAAATTAATTCTTCATAGGTATATAGAAACAAATGTATTTTTTAAGTTAAATATTCATCGCTTGATTTTTTGTATACTTACAAGCTTTGAGGCTTCCTGAATACCGAAGTGAAGTTTTCAACGTTTGATCTTTGTATGTGTCTCTTAGAGTAAATAAAAAACAAATAACTTCATGAGATCCAATTGTTGTATTTTGAAGTTAATGTGTTTGTTGCTAGAAAAGTTTGATCAAGACTAATAAGTTTCGCGGAATGTTTCGTGTTAAGTTGTGTGCATAATTTCAATTAAACTCTTGAACTTAATAACGGATTTTAATACTTTATAAATGTAGGTACAATAATGAAACGGGGGGTTGAGGTGGGCTTTAGCTCCTCTCACATAAAATTATTTGTCAAATAAAACTGTTCCCAAGCCTAACTAAAATTGTTTTAACATAGATTTATGTAACAGTAGTAGTTATCCTATTCTTAATCTCCAATCTGGGTTTATAGTATTAAATTTCAGGGAAAGAGAAAGTCGAGTGAGTGACAATATAGATTTTTTATTTATTTTTATTTATTTAGTTATTTAATTTCTCTTATCCATATACATATTAGAGAAAGTATTGTTTTAGGGTGAAATTTTCGAAATCGAGATTTTGTTATATTTATATATTTTGGGGTCTTCTGTATCTAAAAAGCTTGTTTTTAGGAGTTTGTCTGTGTGTTTGTCTGAAAATCAAAAAGTATCAAGAAGACCAAACATAGTATTTTATATCTATATCACATAGATGTTACACTAAACTTTTAGGTGTGATCAAGCTAAAAGTTCATGTACAGGGCCATCCAAGAAAAATCAAATACATTATGTTTATGGCCAACATTTCTGATAAGTGCAGTGTATCATATATAGCCTGTCCTAAACAAAATGGAATGAGCATATTTTTTTACATGCAACAAATCGTCATAGATTGTGGTATATTACTCATTCATTATTCATTTATCGAGTATCCTCTCTCTCTATCGCTCTCTCTCTCTCTTTTTTTTTTTTTTTTTTTTGTATAATATTCCCAAGTAGCACATGAACGTTCTCTGAACGTCTAATAACGGTTACACTGGTTCAAACACCGTGTTTCGTGTCAAAAGAACGTTCTACTCGACGTTCAAAAGCAGTATTATTCAGAACGTTCTAAAAAGGTGTGTTTTGTACCATTCATAAAACGTGCAATTTCAGTTTTATAAAAAACGTTAAGGGAAACACCGTCGTAACACGTTCTGTTTCAGTACAATTATAACGAAAATGACAAAGTGCTCTATTTTCCGTTATAATGTATAAAATTTTTGAAAACAAGGCAGAACTTGGTTTTGTTGATACAATTTATAATAATATTCATTGGGAAATAAAAGTGAAGAGGTGGTTTTGTTTTTTTACATAATTTTAAATTATAATTATCTGATATTTGCAATTGAATTTCTCTTCGCGAAAACTCTAATTAAAATGAACGCATAATCATGTAATTTTGTTGACTTACTCTATATAAAATTATTATTTGATTGTTATATTAGTTTGCTGTATTGGAAAATATTTTGGAATAAAATGGAATTATTTAATTCGATCAAGTATTTCGATATTACACTTTTGCCTAATTTATATGTTTTTAGAGTACAAAGAAATGGTTTTTGCAATTCGTCAGTGTATATGTGTATGCACGCGATTTAAATGCCCTTCCGTATGTATTAGTTGGTTAGTTAAAAAAATAAAAATAAAAAATTATAAGCCTTCTATATGAATATGGAAATTTTAAACCTCGCCAGTGCGTAAATATGATTCCACGGATTTTCTTCAAACTCGCCATTTTACCTTTCATCTAGATGTACATTCGTATGTAATTTAAGGTTTACGGTGAAAAGGTTAATTTGTAGAAAATCGTAAGTGAGAATATATATAATTCTATCAAAAAGGGCTCGAACGATTTTCTTCAAATTTGCTACATAAACCCTTTTTAGATGTCTTTCCACGTATATTACTTAATTACTACAAGAAAATTGACAGGCATCCTAATTAAGTAGCTCGGAAATTGGTGTTTCAAAAAAAGGTTTTATATATATATATTTTAACTTGCTATGTAAAATCCTTTTTATGTGTTTTTCACGACGCATGCATTAGGTTTTTTACAAGAAAATTGTTATATGTTTAATATGTTAAATCCAATTTATGTATTCTGATCGCACTATATCTGAAAAGAGTATATAATATGTATAGTAGTGAATTATGGAAGTCATATTGTTACAAATTAAAAAATATATATTTTTTAAAAATTTTACACTATTCGTGATTTTTTTTTTTCAAATTTCACTTCATTATTTTGTTTAAAAAAATCGTAAAAAATATTTTAATATAATAATATACACATATTATATATTTGATGATAAAAATTCTTTGATTTAGAAGTTATTCAAATATTGAACTACTTACATACTGAATGTTATAATATTACTTGAATCTACAAATTCATTATTTTTATATCAATCTACCTTTTAGAAAATATTTAAAAAAATAATATAATTTGAAATAATAAAATAAATTTGAATTATATATATATATATGAAATATATATATTAAAGGATTAATTTTTGAATGTAAAATTCTAGCTATTAGAAACGTTAGAGCTGAAACCGGAAACTCATAATTATTTGCATTCGCAAAAACATCTGCTCTGGTACAGAGACGGTTGGTAATTTATGCGCGTATTTCGCTTCTTGGCGATTTTCTCACTTGTTATTTTTCACTTTTGCTTTTAAATAGCAAATGGTCAATTTTAAACGCGAAAAGTTTTTACTAGAGATAGGGCAGTAAATATAAAACTGTAATCTTTAATAATGTTTAAATTATAAACTTTTATTTTTATTAATCTGACATTAGTTTTCACTTATTAATAACAAAAAATATATAAAAATATGCAACGCAATTCTCAGTGCAAAAAGGTATTTTTATTTAGTTATTTCTAATTAATTAAATAATGAAGTTTTTTTTTATATATATAAGTTTTATATATTACATATTTTAGATTTTTTTTTCTTTATAAAGAAGTAAAAATACTTTTTTCTACATCATTCTTAAGAAAAAGAATACCGATTATCAGAATATAGATTAATATCTTTTGAAGAATTACTTAAAACGTATAACTTCAGCAATGAATAAAACTTGATACAAGGTATTCCCACTTTCATTACTTTCTATACCTTCACTCGCAGTTATTAAGCAAATTTAATGCATTTCTATAAAAATGTTTGTTTTGCACTTGGAAAAATAAAAAAATAAATAAATAGATTTTCAAAACAATCTGTAGAATTTTAATCTTCTTGCTATTAATTTGATTTGATATCAAACATCAGCTTAAAAATAACAACTTCATAAACAGCTAATCGTACACTTTTTACGATTCCATGTGCTGCTATTCATTTTTTCAAACGGTAATGGATTAAAGAAGGATTTTTTTTTTTCATAATAACTGGTTATTTAACTGGTCATTTAAAACGCATAAGAATATGAAAATGCGCATCAACAAATTTTCAATCATATCGAATATTTTTAAGGCCCTTTAAATCAATTACAGTTAATCAACCTTGGTTTAATTTATTTCATCAGAAATATGTATGTTAGTTTCTTTATGATTATTGCAGCGTAGTATTTTAGAATTTAACTAGTAAAAATATCTCTTTTAGACCAATATTTATTCGAATTATTTTTTATACTTTTACATAAATTACTCGTACCACATGCAAGATAATTAATAAGGAATTTTCTAATAAAACTAAATACCTGATCGACACATATTAATTTCAATGAATTCTAAAACTATTTATGGAAATGAGAACGCAGGCAGATTGATACACCATTCTACAGACAAACAAAAGTTATTAATTCTTTTCAATTTTATTTGAAAATTTTAAAAACGCATAACTGATAACTCAACAGAAATGCACTTCGATCAAATTCCATTCATATTCAGGATATTACAGCGAAATTTTCAGGATGTTTTAGAAAATATTCGTCATAGAACGCAATATATCCTAATTCTTTCGTAAATCCTTGTATAAAATCTAGTCGTATTTTTATACTATTTTCAATAAAGAACATGCCATAATCAGCTGAATAATAATGTATCAGTATATCAGATTAAACTTATTCTAAAAATAATCAAGGAAAGGAAAGAGTAGACAGACAGATGAACCGAAATCTTAAATGCTGTTCAGTTTTCTTGGAAAGTGTTAAAAAAGATAGAGCGTTAATTGTGTTGAATAATACTTGCGCTGTGCGATCCCAGATATGTGTTTGTGTGTGTTTATTTAGCAATACACAAGCCATTATTTTTTTTATTTTTCAACATTTCCCAGCAAAGTTGACAAGCTTATATGATACCAGTTTTTCTATCTCTTGATCTGCTTCTTCGCGCTTTAATTTTATAAATATTTTTAACATACTACAAAACCTATATATATATATGTATATATTTCAATTTAACTATGTCTTGCTCTTGACTGAAAATGGTATAAATAGCACTAGTGCTTTAGATGCGGTGATGCCTGAAAAGAACACTGATATATTATGGTCTACCAGAGATATTTCAGTAAAACTTATTTTATTATATTTTTATACAGCGTAAAACATAAGAAAACATATATTACATACATACGTTCACTTATATTACATAATTTATGTAATTCATATGCCTAAATACATGCTTTGTATAAAATGTGGCATGATTAGCATAATATTCACTTTGCGACAAATAAAATATTAAGGTGCATTGGGGGATATATGTGAGAATTTCTGAGTTCATATTTAGTTCTTTTATGCTTTTCAACAATCTAACAAAATCAAAAAGCGTTTGTGATTTGGGTTTGTTTGTCTATCTGTATTTTTGCTCATTTATTCAGTAAATAATTTTAGAATATTATATTTTTGATATGTTGTTCAGGTTTACTTTGGCTCTATTTTTATTGAGAATAATAAAAATAGTACTGTTTTATGCACAGAAACTCAGAAAACAATTCCGACACATTAGGATCTATGGGAGATCTTTCCTTAAAGCATATTTTAAAAGTTGTATATTTTGCACAAAATAACAGAATTAGCATACATTATTCTGCTGTAAAATGAAGTGTTTCCTGTAGAATATGATTAGCAAAATTAATAAGTTTATAGGGCTTTACAATCGTTTTCAGATACATTATGAGATATAAGTCGAAATTGCGCATGTAAACTTTCAGTGTTGTAAAGGTTTTTTCGCCCTTTCTTTTTTCTTTGGTATTGTATGTAGAACGTATGGAAACTTTAAACAATATACAAGCTTATAAAAAAATATTGATCCACTTCATGCTTTCCCTTTCGTAATAATAATAATAATAATAATAATAATAGTAATAATAATAATAAAGGTATAAAGCAAGCTTTTATGAGATTTCTTTCTCCGTAATTAAAAACACTATACAGTTTAAGGCATCATCATTGAGGTAAATTTCACTTCAGATTGAACGATATAACGGACAAAGTGTACTTGGAAAGAGTTTTCTAATTTATACAAACTGCAAAACTTTTCTCTTTTATTAATTAATAAATTGGTAAAACATGTGTGATTGCTGCAATAATTGAATAAAATTATTATTATTTTTTTCAAATTACATAATACAATAGTTATGTTTCATACCGTTTAAACAGATTTTTCTATTAACCCATTATTTGCCAAACTAATTTTCAAATTTTTTCTTAATTAGTGAGTTTTATAAGTTTTAGTAAAAACTATTTAAGAATTATAACAAATTTCAAGAAATTAAGCATACTACCGCAGATCGTCTTATTTCTGGGACAGTGGCAGAATACATTATCTGAAACTATATTTTCATTATCACATTGTCTAAAACTATTTAAAAAAAAAAGTAACGTCCCAAAAAAAGTAATAAAAACAAAACACAACAGCAAGAATAAATATAAATTTCTAAATATTCCATATGAATTTAAAATATTCAGTCTGGAACAAATAAAAAAGCTAACAATTTTATTGTGTTTCTTTCTTTATGATTATAGTTTTTCTATGCAATTTTTATTAATTTTCATTAACAGTTTTCTTTCATAAAAATAACAGTGCGTGTAATTCATTTAAGCAAACGAATTAAACAGGCATTTAGTATTTTAACTACGATCAATTTAAAAAAAATTATTAAAAATTTTTGAAGAAAAAAAAAATACATAGACTAAAAATAAATTAATTCCTTTTTAATAATAAAATTAAAATAATAATAGTGTGTTTTGTTAAATCTCGCCAAACGCCAAATCGCTGTCGCCAAACTTCCTCTAGGTTGCCAGCCTATGTTGCGAGCCAAAGTGCAAAGTCAATGGCATAGGCATATAGCAATTGGCAATGAGTGTTTAACATCACATCACCCGACACGTTGAAAAAAGAGAACTACAGAACACAGATAAGTTTTTCATTTTACATTATATATATACATCAAAATTTAACAATTCTATTAAGCATGTAAAAAATTCTCGAAAACTGTTTAAATTTAAAGCCAAATTAACCTAATATATGTATATTTCAAAATTTTAAAATGTTCCATTTTAGTTCTTTTATTTTTTTCCGTTAATTTTATATTATTATAGTTTAACGATAAATATATTTGAGTATTAATTTGTAGTAGAGTGATAAGTAAGATACTTCTTAAAAATATTTTTGTGTTTGAGTGCTGAAATTTAATTTTTAGCATTTAAGCATAAAAATATTTTTAAAACATTAACTTATTAATGAATCCATAAAAAAATTAAAATAATAAAAATAATAAAAATCAGATATGTTTAGATGTTATTATTACATTATAGTAATGCAAAATCAAGGGATAATATTAAAAATTAGTTGGCAGGAAGTTCTTAAAAAAAAAAAGAGTACGTTTCTGGAATTTAAAATTTTATTTTGTTTTATTTCAGCGCATATAGATGGAAAATTTATAATTTCGTAAGTCAATAATTTAAATAAAATTTTCATACATATGCATTAAAATATAATATTGTTAAGTATATTAAAATTTCTCGAAATCTATTTAAATTTACAATAGCAAATTTTTTTTAAATTTTAGTCTTTTGAAAATATTTTAGATGTACCTCTTGACAAATGTTTGTTTTAGTTTTCCATCTGTTGTGCATTATAATAATTTCGAAATAGAATCTACACACGTTTAGGTAAATTTATTCATAAGTTAATGTTTTAAAAATATTTTTATATTTAAATGCTGAAACTTGGGAATAAATTTCATCATTCAAAAAAAAATATTTTTTAAATTTTATCTATGAATGATTAATTAATAGTCAGAAATATCTAAATTATGTAACTAAACGTTAATAATGCACAATCGATGGAAAAATAAAATAAAACTTTGATAAGAGGAATCTTAAAATCTTAACAGTGTCTTTAAATGTTAACAGTGTGTTTTAACAATGTCTTTGTTAAAATATACATTTAAAGTATTAAAAAAACTTTGAAATTAAAAAAATTATTGTTATTGTCAATTTAAATAGATTTCGAGAAATTGCTTTCTATGTAATAATATTATACTTCAATGCATTTATGTAAAATTGCATAATACTATGACAGTAATTTACAAAAACAAACAAACACACACACACACACACAAAAAAAAAAGAAGAAAAAAGAAAAAAAGAAAGAAAGTAAAGGAAAAGAGAGAAAAAAAAAATAAAGTACACACGTCACACAATTTTAAGGGAACATACGACCCTTAGAACTTCAAAAAACATCGATTTAATTATAGTCTTTTTTTAAGTAAATCATTGTTAACTAAGCTTTATTGGGCATGTCTAATTGTTACCTATAAGATAATTATGTATTTTGGAATATAATTTAAATTCTGTGGTGAATTATTTAATAATTTATGTGTTAATAATAATTTTTTTTTTTCACCTTGCACGCAGGATACCTGTAAAACTATTTAATATTTTTTCTTGAAATTTTCACAGATTATGTAACATATCAGATCCTTCAAACTGAACCTAAATTTGTTCCAGTTTAGGTTAAAAAAAAAAAAAAAAAAAAAAAAAAGTTCAAAGATAATTTATTTTTTAATAAAATCTGAAGTATCACCTGTATAAAAAAATATGGGGGGGGGGGATACAAATTTAGATTCAGTTTGAAGGATCTGATATTTTACATAATCTGTGAAAATTTCAAGAAAAAATATTAAATAGTTTCAGAGATATCTTGCGCGTAAGGTGGAAAAAAAAAACGCATTTATTATTAACACATAAATTATTAAATAATTCACCACAGAATTTAAATTATATTCCAAAATACATAATAAACTTATATGTAACAATTAGACATGTTCAATGAAGCGTAGTTAACAATGATTTACTTTAAAAAAGACTATAATTAAATCGATGTTCTAAGGGTCGTATGTCCCCTTAAAACGTACAAAGAACGTTCGAAGAACGATTCAAAGAACGTTTTAAAACGTTCAAAGAACGATTTTAAAACGTTCAAACAACGTTCAGGACGTTGCAAAAACGTGCATGAAGAACGTTCTGAGAACGTGTCTATAGAAACAATGGTGATATTTACACGTGTGCAGAACGTGTTTTGTACCGTACTATTCGACGTCTTCAAGATGGACAAATAGACGTCTATAAAACGTTCAAGCTGAACGTTCATAGAACGTGTTAGTAGAACTATTTTTAAACGTTCAGAGAACGTTTCCGTGCTGCTTGGGTTACGTTTTTAGGTGACCGAATTGTGAAAGTCAATTTTTTTAGAGTTTGGTTGCTATATATGTCAGTTATCAACATAACTTAAAAACAAATAACAGCAGTAAATTCAAATTTGTTTTTTTGAAGTTAGTATGTGGTTGCCACATGTAAAAAGGAACAAAATCGGCAAATTTCGAAGTAAATTAACAACAGCCTTGGATTTTATTTATTTATTTATTTTATAAATGTAGAAACTATAATTGACCGGATTGAGGGGGGCAGCAGACCCCCTCACGCGCATATATATGTCAAATAAAGTTGTTCTTAAACCTATTTTAGTTTCTTTATAAACTGGATTGAATTTCATAGTCTTAGCTTATTTATTTTACTTCTACATCTGAAATCTGTCTGTATAGCATTAAAATGCAGGGTAAGAGAAAGCCGTGAGAGTGGCACACCAGATTATTTAAATTCATTTAAGGCGAATGACCAGCAAAGCGGTCAAAGTCTGGTAATAAATAAATCTATAAACATATATATATATATATATATATATATATATATATATATATATATATATATATATATATAACTGAAATTAATTTTATTGTGTATCAAACACGTTCCTTTCTTTCTTTCTTTTCTTTTTTTTTTTTTTTTTTTCTTTTAGATTTGTTTGTTAATTTAATCAATTGAGACAGAATTTAAAAATTTGTACATTATATATTGAATATAATATTAGGAGTAAGCATTTACGTTTTATGCAATTACTTATAGATTACATTATATAACCTTTTCAGTCTATGAAATATTCATGTACAAATAACTGACAATACAAATGATATGCATCAGTGTGCTTGAACTAGTAAGTGACTTTATAGATTATCAATATTATGTCAGATACTGTAAATGTATCACACGCATTTACACGTTCGTAACTATTACAGTAGTAAATTCAGTATATTAATATTCTAAACAACAGTATATTGGTGGTGTAGCACTGAAGGTATTTTCCAACTGAAGACATTGAAATATTTGTGACATGTGAGATTACACATTTATTCTACTAATAAGTACCAGCTATGTAGTTAAACATATGTTAATACCAAAATCGTAAATGTTATATTTAATATAAATCTCTTATAAATTAATTACTATTTTGAACTTTTTACATACTATATTATTTTTCTATAATATTTTATCCATGAACTGTTATTTTATAATTCCACAATCATAGGTATGGAAATGGTTCGAGGAAACGTATTAACTAAATTTGCTGCAAAACGTTTTTAAAAGTTTCAGTTCACACTTCTCTTTTACAGCGCAAATACATTTAACATGCTTTTCTATATGGAATTCGTTTATTTTTAGAGCTGCCACATGTTTTTTTAAACAAATAACATATTTTTAGATAAAAATATTAAAGAAAACATTGTGATTTATGTCCTATAATTAGGTTAATTAAACATTTTAAATTCAAGCTTTGTTTGATTTATTTATTTATTTTACATTTTACTCCAGAATCGACTTTGGCGTGCGGGAATACCGCTACAGAAAATAGCGGGAACTCAAACGTAGGTTTAGACTAATTTCAAAGATTTATTTATTTATTTATTTATTTTTTACTATTTATTTCTATTATTATTCTTAATGATATGGGGTTTTCTGGATTCATTTCATTATACTGACCAGCGAAGCGGTCAAAAACTGCTAGTATCAGTATAAAATTCATTGACAATATTAGGCATTAGGGTTTCAATATTATTCTAATAATGATTTATAAGACAAATTTTGGTATGTTGCCCAAAGGCAAAAGAAGGCATTTAAAGATTAAAAATATTCTTCTTTGTGTATATAAAATTTATATGTATTCGTTGCTTTATGATTATATTTCAATAGATATTGTTCTCGTTTTTCGGAAGAGAATTTAATTATTATTGAAACTATACAAAGAAAAGTAGAAGCTTACTATGCTGATGCAGTTAAAGAATGAATTATTATAGTTAATAAGTCCAATTTTCACTCATACTTATACAGGGTGATTATAATTAAAGTTACTATTTACGCTATAATTTTAAAACTACTCATCAGAGCGAATTGATATTTTACCAGAGCAATCGTGAGGCAATGAAATTTTGTTTGACAAAAGAAAAAAAAAAGTTCCAAAATGTGCCGTTAATTATCAGTAAAGTATTTGTTTCATGAAGCTCCTCTTTTTCTCTTTTCACTATGACTGTTTTCGCTGTAATCATGTATTCTTATCTTTCTGCTAAAAACTTTGTAGTAAACCCTTGACGTCTATTGTTTCCTGCTATTCAGTTGTGTTGCTAACAACATTTCTGTGTTTAATGCGTCCATTTAGGCGTTTCCCCTGACAGCGCCATCTATAGGAATATGTTGGAACTACATTTTTCTCCCCCAAACGAAATTTCATTGCTTCACGATTGCTCTGGTTAAGTATTAAATCACTCTGATGTATAGTTTTAAAATTGTAGCGGTTTGAAATTGAAAACTTTAATTATAATCATCCTGTAAGTATCTATGAATATATATTGAGTTTAATCTGCATTTTTTTTTTTTTTTTTTTTTTTTGTGTGTGTGTGTACTGATTTGAACATAAATTCTCTTAATTCCACCCCAAAACATGATTCCTGCTGCTATTTGCGTTCCAAAAAACGGGAAGAAAAACTGGTAAAAAAAAAAAAAAAAAAAAAAAAAAAATCACCAAGAGGGTACTATACTAAAGCTGTACCTTTTCTTTAATATCCAACCTTAATTTTATAATGACAAAAAAAAAAAATGTAGGTAACGAAAATTTATTATGCCTTCTTAGATTTTTATTATATTTAAAAACAAAGAATTTTGATTAAAAATACACGTGTTTAGTTTAGATGCGTAATAAAATGGAGAAATTAGTTATATTTTGGAACAGCTTTAATCGCCTCAGTTGGCTCAATTTGAAATTTGGCAACGAAGTAGCTCGGTCATTTCTCTAAGTCTTTTCAAACGTAACTGGGATATAAATTTTTAACTTTATGCCAACATAGGATAAAAATATAAAGGTCAACAAGAGGGTACTGCACTAAAGCTGTATCGAAGTTATGTAAAAGAACACAGTTGTTTGTGATAAACTAATATTACTTTACATTAAAAAAAAAAAAAAAAAAATTAAAATTATCAAAAGCACAAAAAAAGCTAGGAGAGTTTCTGCACAGTTCAACAGAACGATATAAAAAGCCCAAATATTATTTTTTTTGCTAAACTATTGGCGCATAATTCTGAATTAATCCTTCTTATATGCATTTTCATTACTATTTTGTTGCTCTGTTATAATTTTATAATTTATGCTCGTTTTTCAGATACATTGTACTTATTGTTGTGCATGTTGAAGTTACTGTGCAACCACCTGCCACAAGTGTTCGAGACAGTGCAATGCATTTCCGAGCAAAAAAAAGTGAGTTTAGCACACCGTGTGTGCAATGATGTATGGATAGTCCCGCCCATTTTTAAGCCCAGAATCCGCCCACCTTTTGATATGTATTAGGCTTTTTTTCCTCAAAATCTTTCCCCAAAAAATATTTAAAGCACGAAACCTAAATTTCACGGGGATGAAAATCTCCTTCTTTACGTTTATTCAATTTTTTTTATTTTATTGAAATTTAGACAATTGTATTCCGTAAAAAAGCAGTTAAGCTGATAGTTTTTGCCTGCATCTAGTTGCATCCCTTCTATTTAAACAGTTGGCGGCTGTACAAAACTTGAACATCACGAGTACTTAAAAGTATTGCAAAACTCAATATATATACAATAAGATTTAAATCATTTGCGATAATTTTTTTTCATAGGTTAACAGTAGCATCCGAGAGGTAAATCCCGTCAGAGGGGTGGCTTTTGTCGATCGTGCCACTCCTGAACAATGTTCAGTTTCATATTCTGAGGACTTTCTTCGTTAAGATCGTCTCGAGTGGGTTGAATTAGTCCAGTCCCTTGTCGAAGTTATTTCCTGGTGCAGTTCAAGGCATTCAAAAAATCTCATTCTCATTGTATTGACACTATCAATAAGCTGCAAAATCTTTATTAGTATAGACAATTCAATGCGCAAACACTTAAATAACAAGAGCGCAAACGCTCCCATTTTAGTAGCAGTGATTCCACTGTCTTTTATTAAATAATTATTCGCTTTCACAGATATTTGCGGTGCTCGTTTCGTCTAGGTTAATAGCATAGGAAAAAGTGTTTAAATTAAAAATAATTTGTATTACTCCCATTGTTTCGAAATTCTCAAGAAGGGTTATGGAAATTAAAGAATTTATTTTTTAAACAAGATAAAATAATAGAGTTTTATCTTAAACAATTGAAGCAATTAACATGCACATTTAAGTGAACCCTACACTATTTATGTTGTGCAATCTTCTAAAATTTCATCTCGTGCATTCTACTCTTTCTTGCCGATTCCTGATATGCGCAATATCTCCTACCGCGCGATCTCTCCTAGCTTTACCTTACATATTGTTTATTATAAATATATAATTACAATATATATATATATATATATATATATATATATATATTTATTTATTTATATATATATATATATAATTAGGTCTACCGGAAAATTCTGTCTCTTTGAGTTCATAAAATGACACCGAGAAATTTTAAATAAATATATTTTTATGATATTTTACCAATTATCATGTTAAAAGTTACCCATGAGTATCTTAAAAAATATCCAGATTAAATTTCAGATGTCAGTATTTTTATTCAAAAGGAAGAGCTTTCCGACAGACCTAAAAAGTAATCATGATATTGTTAAATAAATAACAACATTCTAATTTAGATTTTACACTCATGTTTGGGAAAATTGTAACACCATGAAGGGATTATGCAAATTCAACCAAACTTACAGGAAATTTATAGTGAGGTAAGGCATGCAAATGATTAGAATTACAAAGCGATTGCACATGCGTGGAACGAAAACTGACTCCATATCAGTCGCTTGTTCTAGGTGTATAACGGACTGTAAAGAAGAGTTGAAATCTGCTTATCGTCCTCTGTCTGCGGTAAACGTTTCATAGGTGGCCATTATACCTCGTCAAAAGCGGAGGGCACCATAGGAATAATTAACGGAGTTCGTGCGAAGTATCGTTAGTATACGACAGGGTAGATTTTCGTACCGAGAAATCGCACCCCGCACACAGTGTAATGCCACAACAGTGATTAAATTTTGGAAGAAATGGACAGAGGAGAATCAAACAAGCCGAAAAACTGGCAGTGGGGCACGCAATAAAACAACGGCACGAGATAACAGACACCTCATCAGCATGGCTGTGACGGACCGTACAGCGTCCTCACGTGTGTTAGTATAACGTTGGAGCACGGCTACAGATATTTTGTTGCCTAGTTTCACGGTTTGTCGCCGTTTGCTGCAGCATGAACTACGTGCAAGGGTTCGTCTACGCAGGATTCCCCTCTCGCTGAATCGCAGACGTCTCCGACTTCAATGGGCTCAACAACACAGCACGTGGTGAGCCCAGTGGCAACAAATTGTTTTCTCCGATGAATCTCGCTACAATCTGAGTAGAAGAGTACGCGTCAGACGTTACAAGGAGCAACTTCTGCTCCCACAGTGTGTTATCCAGCGTCATACTGCACAAACGCCTAGCATCATGGTGTGGGGAGCTATTGGGTATAATTGCCGATCTCATCTAGTGCACATTACGGGCAACCTCAACAGTGATTGCTACATAAGGGAATTTTTTGGAGACAAAGGAACTTCCCATTCTTCGACGCATTCCGTGTGCGGTATTTCAACACGATAAGGCACGTGCACATGTTTCTCAGACTGCAAAAGCGTTATTCACGGCACAACAGGTTTCGCTTCTTCCATGGAATGCTTATACCCGGATATGTCGCTCAACGATCATGTCTCGAATTTCATTTGTCGGCGACTCGGTCGTACAACTGGTAGGGGCATAGTAAGATTGAACTTTAGCGTCAGATCGAAGCCATCTGGAATTCCATTCCCCAGGATTACATTCAGAATCTGTATGATTTAATGCCACGACGTGTACAGGCACTCACCGCTCGGCGTGGCAGACACATAAAGTACTGATTTCAGACTTTTTTTTTTTTTTTTTTTTTTTTTGTCTTGTACATTTGATCGTTTATTTGTACCACTCTCAGTAATATGCGGAATAAATTTCATTACTTATTGTGTTGCAATTTTCACAAACATGAGTATAAATTATTTTTTTCTAAGAACAAATGTTTTCCAAAAATATATATTCATCTATATTTTAGCAAAATTATTTCTAAAAGAAAATTTACTTAAATAATGATACCTTATATAAATCTCGTCTTTTTCTATATATCCAATTTTAATATCTAACTAACTGATTTTTAAATCCCTTTTATTTTTCTTAAAGCATGTTTAAAATTATCTAGTTTATACTGATATAATTACGGACCAATATTATTATGCAAAAAATAATTATGTTTAAGATTTCAAAAAAATTAAAACATATATGATAATAGAATTAAAGAAATAATATCTTGCAGTGAATAATAATAATTTATTAACTTTCCTAGCAATCTTAATGTATTTCTAAACACTAATCAAACAACAAATAATTAATATTATTCAAAAAAAAAAAAAAGTACTAACCTAAAGCAATGAAAAATTTGTTATATTTCATTGCATTTATTAACTTTAATTGAGAGAAAAAAGAAAATGGATGCATCTTGTGTATTACTTTCCATCCATTAAGGTAATATTATCATTAGTAAAACAAATATTTTTATATGACATTACGCATTAGTACTATGAATAAATCATGATTTTACTTAATCTACTGAATAAGTTTAGATTATAGTTTTAAGGTTAAATTCTAAGTAAATGACATTCCTCTTAGAAATATTAATGAGATAGACATTAGTAATGCTATTCCGTAATTCAAAAGCAATTATTACATTCAAATTTGTTTTTAACAATTCGACGCTTCCGGAACCTTTACTTTTCATCATAGATTTTTGTAATTTGTTGCACTTTTTCAACCGTCTAAAAATTTATTTCATTTATTTATTGAACAAACTTAAATCTAAAAAAAAAAAAAAAAAAAAAAAAAAAAAAAATTAAATTTAAAAAAATAACATATGAAATTTAATTGTATTTTTTAATTAATTGCATTAATACTTTTCATCGTAAAAAGTTGTTTGTGAGCTGTTACATGTATGTTCATTTTTATGAAAAAGTTTATATTAAAAAAAAAAAAAAAAAAAAAAAAATTTTTTTTTTTTTTTTTTTTTTTTTTTAAAGATAATTTCTAATTAAATTACATTTTTTAAAAGTATAAAATATGCAATTAAAACCATTTATTCATATAGAAGATTTTTTTTTTTTTTTTTTGTTTTTTTCACTCATAAATTATAAATTAAGGTTAAAGGTATTTATATAACTATTAAAAAAATATAAAAAATAATACAGTCGGCAGCAAAAGTATCCGAACACTAGCAAATATTCCTACATACAAAAATGCACACTTAATACACTTTTGATAAATAAATCCTTGTCGAATCCTGGTCTTAGTCCGTCTAAGAACATGATTCGACAAGGATTTATTTACACAATAACTCGACAATGATTTAAACATGTTTTGTTTAAGAATGTTGTAGAAAATTCAGAAAAAAAAAAGGTACAAGTGACCATAATTAATTTTAGCTTATTCAGCGCTCTCTGTATCTCTAACTAAAATGCGGATCGAGTCGGAAATTTGTATATACACAATCAAAAGAATGCGCTCTAAGATTATGCACAATAAATAAATAAATAAATAATTTTTTACATGAAAATACAAACAAGTTAGTATTTTCAATACAAACATCTTTATGATTACAGACATTTTTATTATTTTCAGAGACTGTTTAGCGGTGTTATACAGCGTATTGTTTGATGTGGGCCCCCATCATTAAGTTATAAAACCGATGAACAGCGTGTTCAGTAGCTGAAAGCAGCTGTTCGCCATTCATTTGCCGCACATACAACGTCACACGGTGCTTCAAAACACCCAGAAGAAAATGTATCTAAGAAAATTGTTAAATGTGTCCCTGCTATTTGATAAAATTCAATAAAACTATAGACATGATAATTTACAGATGTAGCAGCCATATGACCTCGACTAAAGATTTTTTACTGTAAGTGAAAACAGCCATTAGGATGATAAAAATGCTTATTGAGTGAATATGTGGTAGATGGATATTTTATACAATCGAACAAATACGCAAAATAAAGGAGAATTATTAAAAGAATCCTTTATTTTATTTCATATTATTTATTTATTTATGACCTAAATACTTTTTTTCTGATTTACACCAACTCTTTTTAGAACACACATTTTTTAGGTAAAATGTAACTCATTTCAATTAAGTGAAATGTATTATTTATTTTTGTAAAAATGGATTTATTACTGTATTTTGCATATATAAGGAAAAAGTGTAGAAAAAGAGAAAATTTTTGATTTACGATTTTCAAAGAATTTAAACGTTTTGAAAATTTTAAAACATATTTGATATTTTTTAGAAAATGACTGTCTTTTTGAAAATTGCGCTTACTCTGCATCTCATACAGGAATGGAATGAATTTAATCAAACTTATATTTGATTGGATCTTCATTTGATTTTATGCTGATTAGCTATTGGACTACATGAATAGCTGGCGCTGTCACGTTGCATTTTCCTCTTATTCCAAGTAGGCTAACTATCTACAGTGGACCAAACTTTTTAAAGGATATTTATATTGTGTAAATTTCAGATGATTTAAATTTGGTGTATAGCGATCAAAAGGTGGCGTTATTTTTCATTTAATCACATTTTGAGGAAGTACTCAATAATTTTCTAACACTTATATAGGCAGGCAGACTTTTTTTTAATGATTCTTTACAGTTCAGAACGTTTGATTACGTATATTTTTATGGGAAACTGGAAGTCAAAAAAAAAAAAAAAAAAAATCAGGTATCTGTTTTTTAAAAGTCATTTTATCACTCGTTTTTGACAACAGAAGTGAGAAGACCCGTTGGCTCTGCGATCAGAGTACACAACTGCGAACTAGAAAGTTGTGAGTTCGATCCTCACCGATGGGAAGTGAATATATATATATATATATACGGGTGAGATTATAATCTTGCTAGCATTTTTATTTCAAATATTGATATAATAATAATAAAAAAATTATATATATATATATATATATATACATATAAATTCTATTATAAAATTTGATTTAAAAATAAAATATTTATCATATAAATTATACTTCAGTTTTTTTCAATTTCAAGTTTACTTTAATATTTTGTTTGAAATATAATCTGGAGTATGCTAGCTTGACGTATCTTCAGAAACCTGTTAGTACTACATAGTTTTTTAATAGTTGTAATCCCACCTGCTGACGAAGGAAACACAGCAGTTTTGAAATTTCTAGCTCGAATAATGTTAAATTTATGTTATTTTATTGTTTATTAACACTGTTAAATCATTAGTTTTTGTTGTTTTTCATTCCACTTGCATATCTTCATTTATCATAATTTAAAATTATAATTATATATATATATATATATATATATATATATATATATTATTCCCCTGGCGACAGAAGTGAACACGATTTTATTTATTTTTTTCTAACTGCTGACATATTAATTCGATAAAGACAGCGTTCTTTGCTGTTAAAATACCGAAAAGAAGAATATTGATTGGACAAAATAAGAGACAAATGGATAGAGAATTTCGTAGAGATCTGTACAATTATGTAAATAAATACAGTGACAGTGACTTTTTATTTACTACGTTTACATAATTAAATGTTTTTTTTCTTATTATTATTATTATGATTATTATTATTATTATTTTCGAAGTATAGAGAAATTACTAAGAACATTACATCCACAGAAATGTTGGACGTCTATATTTATTACTGATATGATTACTAAATAATTATAAGATAAACAATTTTTTATAAACCATGTTTTTAAATTTTCTGATGAATCATATAAATGCTACTGAAGGCAGCCGGAACCCCAGCAATTGGATAAATGTTTTAAAAAAATTCCTTGCTATCGTCTTTTGAGCTATTATAAAAGTTTCAAATGGCTATCTAGTCGGGAAGTTAGTTAATAGTTGATTGCAAGCTTTGTACTGGAAACGCTGCCGAAGGCAGCAGGGTCCCGAAGCAATTGGATAAAAATATTTTTAAAAAGCATTTTTACCGTATTCTGGACTATTCCGAAAGTTTCAAATGTTTAGCTACTCGGGAAGGTAGTTAAATAAATTTTCTGTTGAATCATATGAACGCTGCCGAATACAGTAGGGACCTGAAACAGTTGACTAAAAGTATAAATAAAAATGTATTGCCCCCGTGTTCTGAGCTATCCTGAAAGTTTCAAATATCCAGCTAGTCGGGAAGTTAGTGAAAAATCGATTGCAAGCTTTGAACTGGTAACGCTGCCGAAGGCAGCAGGAACCCGAAACAGGTGGCTAAAAGTATTAAAAAAATGAATTTTCACCGTGTTCTGAACTATTGTAAAAGTTTCAAATGTCTAGCTAGTCAGGAAGTTAGTTAAATAAAATTTCTGTTGAATTATATAAACGCTGCCGAAGGTAGTAGGGACCTGAAGCAGTTGACTAAAACTTTTTAAAAAAGTATTGTCACCGTGTTATGAGCTAGCCTGAAAGTTTCAAATGTCTAGCTAGTCGGGAAGTTAGTGAAAAATCGATTGCAAGCTTTGTACTGGTAACACTGTCGCAGGCAGCAGGAACCCGAAGCAGTTGGTTAAGAATATTTAAAAATTACATTTTCGCAGTGTTCTGAACTATTCTGAAAGTTTCAAATGTCTAGCTAGTCGGGAAGTTAGTTAAATAAAAGTTCTGTCGAATTATATAAGCGCTGCCGAAGGCAGCGGGACCTGAAATAGTTGACTAAAATTATTAGAAAAATGTATTGTCACCGTGTTGTGAGCTGTCCTGAAAGTTTCAAATATCTAGCTAGTCGGAAAGTTAGTGAAAAATTGATTGCAAGCTTTGTACTGATAACGCTGCCGATGGCAGCAGGAACCCGAAACAGTTGGCTAAAGGTTTTAAGAAAATGCATTTTCACCGTGTTCTGAACTATTCTGAAAGTTTCAAATGTCTAGCTAGTCGGGAAGTTAGTTAAATAAATTTTCTGTCGAATCATATAAGCGCTGCCGAAGGCAGCGAGACTTGAAATAGTTGACTAAAATTATTAGAAAAATGTATTGTCACCGTGTTGTGAGCTTTCCTGAAAATTTCAAATATCTAGCTAGTCGGGAAGTTAGTTAAAAATCGATTGCAAGATTTGTCCCTGACAAACCCACAAACAAACAAACAAACCGACAAACAAGAATCGAAGTTAATAAAAACATGGTAAAATAACTGATCACGAGTTTTGTCTACTGAGCAATCTTAGTCTTAAATAAATGAGTTGTGATTTTTTTTGTAAAAGCTTTTCTAATAATCGAATAAAAATACACATGCAAAAATCAATGATATACCATATTAAATACATGTGAATCATTTCATCATGTGCATTTAAAACAGTGACTTATTTTGTTTTCAATAGCTCCAAAGTTAGGAATGCACTAAGAAAGTTGCATGATCTAGTTTAAATCTGCAATATCAATAGTTCATCCATGAGAATAGCGCCAAAATCTTCCATGTCGGAGACGTTTGATATCCACATTTTTTCCTGACGTAAATTATCTCCCCATGTCTTCCACAATCTGTACATACAATTTTGTTTCATTAATTTTATTAGTTTTCACTGTAGATGCCTTCAAATAAAGAAAGTTATTTTATGGCCTCCTTGTATATTTTTGATAATAATTAATTAAAACATTATAATGTTATGAAATGCAAATTTAAAGTATCCTTTTCAACAAATATATTTGATTTTTACTGTAAATTTACAAGAGACTTAACATACATCATTTCCTGTACTTTTTCTGTTGAAAATTTTAATACTTTCATTTAAACAATTATGAAAGACAGGAGGGTCATAATTAAATTTAAAGAGCGTATATTGTTCGGAGCGATCGAATTGCAAGAATAGAACCCAAGCATTGTATTAAAATTCAACAAGTCTATGAACGGAGAATTACGAAAAGAAAAACAACCTATTCCAAAAAAAATTACCCTATTGGAATATGTGGCGCTGTTTTTCTAAGCAAAAGTTTTCTCTCGTAGAAATTAGCGTGGTGTCTACAATTTTAAAAGAATAAATGGGATAAAAGCAGTGTTTAAAAAAATTGCACAATCATCAGTTTTAAATTATAAATTTCGAAAAAAAAAAAAAAAAAGATTACTTATAAAAAAACAGCGCCACATATTCCCCTAGCGGTAAATTTTAGACTTTTTTTTTAATCTTTTCTTCTCCGCCTTTTTTCAACTTCCAGCAAACTTTGATGACATTCTTGCAATCAGATCACGTTACAGGACACTGTAAGCACTGCCAGTTTAACCCCTTCCCTGTCAGCGTCACATGTCATACGTTCCGCTTTTCTGTACTCTTACGGTCGGCGTCACATGTCAGACGACGAAGAGAAAAATTGCATTGTTAACAGTGAATTCGTCACTACTTATACGTCTCGGTATATTCCCCGATTATTATTATTATTTTTTTTTCTGAATATTGCTAAGAGAGGGCGTAACTAGTCTATAAAATAATAAGCAATAAATGGCTTGAGTGTGGTTTTTACGATCTGATGGAGAAGAAAGATTGTAAAGCTGTTTTCATGGAAAGGCCACTTTACAATTTTTTTTTTTTTACAAATAATTAATAATACTTTTTATTCAGATATTTATCTTAACTGCCTTAAGTATAATAACAAAAAGAGTATTTTGTATTAATTTGAAATTTGGGTTCATTCCAGGAAAATCTGGAAATCCGTGAACGGTTTATCACATGTGTGGCAACCACAAGGACAAGACAAACTGCTTACTGACAAAAATGTTTTGCATTTTCGTATTCAGAATAGATCATATATTGATTTTCAGCAATAATAATACTACTACTAATAATAATGTTTTTTGTTTTTTTTTTTTTTTTTTTTGGATTGGAAATTAAAAAAAAAAAAAAAAAAAAAAAAAAAAAAAAAAAAAATCAGCAGAGTGAAAATCAGCAGAATATATTGCAGAGTGAATTAAATAAAAACATTTTAATTGTTAGGCAAAAATACTATGAAAAATGAAATTTATAACAATACTTTTTAACAAATATTAGTAAATTTTACCCAAACATATCACATATGCTTAATCGCAATAGAGATTAATGATAAAAAAATATCTGCATATATGCTTCAAGCATAGATGTTTCTCGTTCCCAAAATGATTAAAATCGTTATAATGATCTATTTGATAATAATGTTTACATGCTTCAGTACACAATTATAATAGCTATTTGCAAAGTCAGAACTATTAATTAATGGAATCAAATACTACCATCTATTTTGTGATACATAAGGGGTTTTGAACAGGCGGTGTAATAATTCATAAGGCTTAATGTTAATGTTAGTTAATCGTCCTACATATCAAGCTACGTGGCAATTCTATTAAATTAGCTTTAGTTCTATACAACAAAAGGAAATTTGTATCCTTATGGACTATGTGTAAATAGGACATACCGCAATTGATTGCTTATTTAATTGCAAATAGTTTACAAGGAAACGACGTTTATGTGATAAATTCATTTCGGAATGATAAGTATACCTGCGATAATAATATAAGTCAAATTATTTTTGAGATATTTTTCACGGGTAAACAAAAATTAATTAATTAAAAAAATAATAAAAATATATTTGTCTAAGAATTATTTTTCCAATTAATCAATCTGTTTTTAATATTTATTAAAATCACACAATCAACTGATTGGAAGAAAATCATATTTATTGAAATTTTATTTTTCCGACTGAGTGAAAATAATGCCTGGATCTAGAGTCGAACCCCGAATCTTTGACTTACAAGTTCAAGGCTCTACCAATTGAGCTATCCAGGCCGACAACCGGCCGGCATTACTCCCTCAGACAACCTTTAGGCAGAAACATCTGGTCTATCATGTAGATAGCTCGACAGAAAAGTAAACGAGTAAAGTCTGTCGATAGCTCGACAGACTTTACCAGTGGCTTATTTCTGTTGAGCTATCTACATGATAGACCAGATGTTTCTGCCTAAAGGTTGTCTGAGTGAGTAATGCCGGCCGGTTGTCGGCCTGGATAACTCAATTGGTAGTGCCTTGACCTTGTAAGTCAAAGATCCGGGGTTGGACTCCCGGTCCAGGCATTATTTTCACTCAGTCGGAAAAATAAAATTTCAATCTCTTTTTAGTTAACCGATAGTTTAAGGCTATTCATAAAGTAATGTAAGAGTGTACATCATATATATATATATATATATATATATATATATTATTTCTGTATTTCTGTTGAATATGAAAACCTGTGCTGTAAAAAATAAATGTAAAATCACAGGATTCGTCCGCATAATTTTACGGGAAATGTTCGTTTTTCTAGCTAAACGGTCAAAGCCCGTAAATTGGTGTCATAAAAGTGCAATTTTAGAATACTAAAATGACGGGAAAAGCCATTAATTTATGAAATTCCCTGAAATCTGCCATCAAATTGTATTTTTAAAGTCACATCCCTTTAAATATAAAGTTCGATTTCAGTGAAGTCATAAACGAATCACTTCGTATTTGAAACTGAAAATAAAATCGTCGTTTGATTGGTTGAGAAAGTTTATTTATACATCCATACAAATAGCAAATAATATACAACAACTGTCGTTTTTCTAATTTAATTCAAAGAACTTAATTCAAAGTTGTATGTTTGTCACAACGTAAGTTTACGGGGGAATACATCATTTATGTTCAAATATTTATTTATTTATTTATTATTTACGAGTTTTGTCTGTATCCTCTGCTATAAGGCGTTGCCCGTAATCTGTTTTTTTTTTTTTTTTTTTTTTTTTTTTTTTTTATGTGTGCTATTTTACGTAATAAGAAGGAATATTTTTTCTTTAATATTTCATAAATAAAAACATGCTGTGAACAATTTTCGCGTACTATTTTCTTAAATTTTTACAAACAGCAATTAGATTTACTTTATATTAGTATGTGTTTCAGTACTTACGACACTGTATACAAAGGTAAAATATATAATACTTGCGTTGTTTTGTGTATAAGATGTCGCAAGCGTTCCACAACGTAATATATGTTGTTCTGAAATATTACGTGTGAAATCCAATTTCGCTGTTACTGTTTACGGAATTATTCATTCTACTAAATATAGAAAAACAAAATGATAAATAGATATGAAACAATAGGATTGAATTTTCCAGCTGAAATTTCTATCTTCATATATGTGTATACTAACAAGTAACAGGCAATCTTAATAGTTATATGTCTTAGTAATATATATCTTAAGAAAAGTAAATTGTAGTTTAAATATTTTAGTAAGTAAGCAAATGAATCATATATGAGTAGAAAAAATAAATATATATAACTCTATAACACAGTTTCAACCTCCTTATTCATATTCACAGATGTGTTATCATTATATTGTAATACTAATTTCAATTATATTAATACGTAAATAATATTAATATTAATATCTATATATTAATAGGCAAGCATAAAACTTGTTGTCCCTTTTTAACATATTAATTATGGGAGTAGAGGGTTGAAAATGGTATCATTCGAAAGGTATGGTTAGCCGGAAGGTGCGAATACAAATATTATTTTCTTACGATGTCAAGAAGTTATTTAAAAATACATTTATTTTTTATGCATTTTCCCCCATTTTTCCCTTTTATACACGTATTCCTTCACATTAAAAAATACCTAAAAGTAGAAAATTGTTAAATCTGGCAATTTCATAAAGCTCAAATAAAACCATAGACACAGTAATTTGTATAATGTAGCATCACAATACGCAAGCGAAGTGATGACGTCACTGTCTGTCCATGGAGCCATGTAAAAGGTTTTCTATGTTAATTGTCCATTGAATTTTTTGTAAAAAATTATTAAAAGATAACGGAAATTATCTGCCGATTTTAATTCCGGTATTTGGGTATAGTTATATATAAGTTACTGTCTACATGTGTTTGATTGAGTTATTTTTCTGTAAAATTGATAAAATTTTAATTTAAAATCACAAAACTCCAGAAAAAAAAATGGCAAACTTCCAGTTTCGAATGTAAACATAAACATTTTATTTCAAAGGGTGATATTTAAACAATAAATATTGAACTAATATACTAAATAAAAGGAAAATGGATTTGTTACTAACTGCTGCATGTATAAGTAGGCGATACGGAAAAAATTCCGATTTCCGTTTTTTGCTGAATTTACATGTTTTGAGCTTTCTTTACGTTTCATTTAACTGAAATTGGCTACTTATTTTTTTAAAAAGTGTCTTTATTGCTAGCTTTTGTGGGTAGAAGAAGCAAGTAGAAGATACATAAAAACTTTTGATTTCCGGTTTTCGATGAATTTACACGTTTTGAGATTTCCTTGCATTTTAATTAAGTGAAATTAGTGAAATTTACTACGTATTTTTATTTTTTAAAAAGTGGATTTATTATTATTTTCCTCTGCATATATAAGTAGAAAATATAAGATTCAGAAATGTTTTAGATTTTCGGTTTTCGATAAAGTTACACGTTTTGAAATTTCCCGAACTCAATTCGACCATTTTTGAAAAATATCTTTTTTTTTTTTTTTTTTTTGTTCAAACTCTGTACTTTATGAACCAATCGAATTAATTTAACAGAATTTGATACTTGGTTGGACCTTGGTCTGACATGGTACCTATTAGCTTCTGGGCTGTATCACACAACAAGGGGCGTTTTCACGTTGCGATATTCTCTCATTTCAGGAAAGGCTAACATCTACAGAGAGAAATAGTTATATCAAGTAAAATAATGATGACTCTGCTGATTCAGTTAGAGTGAATATTGGCAAACAATTGCCGCAGCTGTGTTGCAATTGCATTCCGTTTAGGACAAGGCAATAACTTTGCTTTGCCTCGCTTTGCAAAAAAAAATGGTCGAGTTTCGACCACTGGGCGATACTAGTTAATATTAATATAATAATCCGGAAATTTGCATGCTGAGACACTTTCTTTTATTTAGATACTTGACAACTATTGTATAAATATTAATAATGATGCAAAATTCATACAAACGCGTAGATCTGTAATCGGGAGCATCAACGATTAATTTATATTACTCGATGCTTAACAAAAGGTTTTTAATAATTTCATATTATTTAAAAATATATTTATAACCATAACTATATCTATCTATGTACATATATGTTCATCTAGCTATATATATAGAGAGAGACAGAAGCTACAAACACATACATGCACATGAATATGTACATACATGCACATATATATGTATATATATATATATATACACATGCACATCATACATACGCATGTATGAATAACTGTTTATATAAACAGGCACGTTTCTAAGGGCGATTGTTGTCCCCCTCAACCCCCTCGTTGTATTTATCGATCTACATGTGTATATACATATTTCTCTAAATGCGTGTTTGAATCTAAAATGCATATTCACTTATAAACTACTCGGAAATATTTGCATAATTACACATCTACTTACATAAGAGAAAATGTCTTTGTAGTCATATAAACGATTTATCTAAACACACAATTTTCTACACAAAGCATACTTTAAAAAAAATTAATAACGTATGTTAATTTCGTACGTTAAACGGAGTATAACCAGGTTCCAATGCACTTAAGAAAATTTACGTTTATGGACCTTAATGGTAAGAGAATTTTTCCAGAGATACAGGAGACAAACACAACACACACCAAAAAACCTATTCGTCGAATTCCTTGTAACACAAAGGAACTTATGCTAAATTTGATGTCAGTTAAATAATTGCTTAACTTATTGGAATTTAAACTTATTGTTGTAGCATTATATAATAATTACTAATTTTACGCTTACGATTATCTACAGAACCCATGCATTTAAACATTTTAATATATATATATATATTCTTTTTATTACACTAAAAACAGTGAAACCATGTTAAAATTCTGTTAAAAAAAAATTGTTCTGAGGTTGTAACAGTAAGAAACTGCTTAGTGTATTCCTGTAATCGAACCATAAACATAATGGACACCAACCCAAATGTACAAGTATGAACAGTTAAATAAACAATAACCTTTCTCTGCTAGAAGTTTTTCTTGCTAAAAGTTCAGTTTATATATATATCACTGTCTTTAGTCTACTTTTGATAGCATTGCATACAGATATTTCTAATGCACAATAATTATCCTAATTTTGCTACATTAAAGACGATACCATACGCATTTTTTGTTAAAAAAAAAATAATAATAATAATAATAATAATTTAAAAAGGAATGTTCGAAAATATGCGTGGTAATTATTTTATAATTTTTCTAAATTTAAACTTTATTTTTAATTTATCTCTAATAATTAAAAATAAAAGATTTTCAAAATTCTATTAATTTTAAGACAATAATACTGTGTTTGTAAAATGGAATTTTTTGACATGTCAGTCTAATGGTCTTTAGTGATAGTATGATCAAAATATTCCCTTTACCTAATCCAAAGGAAATTGTTAATAAAAATTATCTGTATAGGTACCTAAAACGTAATTGATAACACATGCCAGCGAAATTGAAGTTTTTGAAAAATACAAGAGACGTTTTCGCTGATTTTCATGTTATTTAATGGGCTGATTTCAAAAATGACCTCCAGTTTTTCCCATCATGTTAAGATTTTTTGTAAAATCGATATCGATGTTTTGGATATAACCCTATTTGAAAAGGAACTCTCTCGACCAACTTTGCGCGTATTATCGGACAACTGTGGTTTTTATCCATTTACATATATGCAAAAGGATCTTTTTTTTGGTTAAGCAAATTGATTTTTCACAATCGATTTACATTTTTTGGTTTAAATGAATGAAAAACAGTGTCGTCAGATCGCACAAGCCGCTCCCGGTCGAGAGGAAGACGAAAAGTTCCCCTGAGTTAAAACTTTTTAGATCAAATTATGCGGCATTTTAAAGTAGAAAATCACCATTATACTATTTTAATTCGTTTTTATTAAGGTAACTTACATAAAACAGACGATTGATGAAGAAGAGCAAATAATTTGTATGTGTACATGAAAATTTGAAACAAACTTTTAACTGAACAAAAAATAAATCAAAAATAGTGTCTATTTAAGTGCGTACTCTTTTTCCTATGAAATTTGTTTTCTTCTTTTCTTTTATGTTCCATCTCAGACCTATCTAATGTTAACATGCAACTGTAGACGGCGAGCATGTTCTTGTCTCATCTTCCTTGATATTTACGCTCCATAACTTTGATGTCTCGGTGACACTTTTCACCTTGTTCTTCGCTGACTGATCCTAAAGTTTCGGAAGAAAAGTCCACATGTGAGTGAACAAATGTATTTTTTCATTCATGGAGCAACCCAATACTTTAAATTTTCATATTCATTACAATTGCTTTATAGTCAGGATCCTTGTAACTACACAGACATTAAATGACGATATCTTTGAAGGCAATCCCAGCATCTTTTTCCTTTGTTGTCACGCTAGTCTCAAACCATTCATGCTTCATAAGCTTTCGGATATCTGGACCAAAAGAGATTCTCTCTTTCAACTTGACTTCGGATAAACCAGTAAACTTTTTGCACAGGTATTTGAAACAATCACCACCATTTGGAACAGCCTTGACATATTGTTTCATTATACCTAATTTTATATGCAGAACAATACTTTTTTTGGGTCAACTAAGCTGCTCCGGATATCATCCTTTACCTGATTAGAGATTTTATCTTTTAGGTCATTCTATGTTTAACTTTTTAATAGTAAATACTCGTAAAAATACAAGTAAAATTGAATTTTTTTTTGAAAACGTGACATGATAAACGTTTTTCTTTATTCCTTTAAAATCAGTACAAAGAAATACATAAAGGTCAGCTATCGTTTTCCTTGTATGTTTTTATCATCGCAGCCCTGTGTGATTTCAACCAAAATGATTAATAGGCTTTTAATGATGAATTTAGTAATAATATTTACACACATGAGAACACAGTTATAATAGCTATTTGGAATGTCAGAACTATTAATTAATGGCATCAAATACTACCATGTATTATATGATACATAAGGGACTTTGAGGAAGCAGAGTAATAATTCAAAAGTTTTAATGTAAATGTTAATCGTCCTATGTATCAAACTACATGTCAAATATATTAAAACAGTTTTCGTTCTGTACAAAAAACGCAGATTTGTATCCAAATGGGTTTTGTCAAAAATGAATGTACAACAACTAATTGCTCATTTTGTTACAAACAATTTACAAGGAAATGATATTTATGGGATAAATAACTATTCGTATGACAATTGTACGATAAAAAATAATGTAAAGGGAAAATATTTTTAATGTATTGTTTTTGTGTAGAGAAAGAGAAACTAGATAAAAAATGTATTTAAAATATAATTATATTAGAATCGTTATTTCCTTTCCACTCAATTTTCAATTCATTTGTAATAAATAGGTACTTTAAAAATATCCATTAATTTTTCTTTCAAAATATCTCAATCAAATATTCAGATTCTTTTTAATTAATGGTTTTATATTCACACACACACACACACACACACACACACACACACACACACACACACACATATATATATATATATATATATATATATATTAAGAGGACTTGACACCTTTGACTTGGCAAAAATGAAGGTTTCATATAAAATCATGTTTCATATTTCCATCTGATATTTATAAATTAAACTATATTAGGTTTCTTTGATAAAACAGATACATGCAACAAGTCTTATTTTTTTATACATATTTTACAGATTTGAAATCATTAAATCACTGTAAAAATTATGTCCTATTTGCAGTGGCGGCTCGTGCAACGAAAATAGCTGAAGAGGTACACTGTATTTTACACTGTATTCATTTATAGAATATAAATTTACATTTAAATAAGTATTTTTAGTTAATTTTTGTTAAGACCCTGCTTAAAAAAAAAAATATGCATTTAAAATACTTAAATATTATTTTTGAGCTCTTCACATATTTTCGGTTTACGAGCCGCCACTGCCTATTTGCTGCCAGAAATTCTCTGTGATTTGAGAAAATAAGTTTTCATAACGTAATGTTTTCGTAAATTACGTGCATTTTCTCAAGTTACAGAGAATTTCTTGCAGCAAATAGGACATATTTTTTACAGTGTGGCAATTTTTCAGTCATATTTTTTTTTTTTTCATGAATTCATGATCTTCAAAACTCTAACACTTCTACAGATATTCAAGAAAAGCTTTTTTTTTTTTTTTTTTATGTATAAAAGAAATTACCTAAAATAATTACCGGCAGATTTTATAATATTTATAATATATATATATATGTATATATAAATTTTTATTACTTTTTTTTTTCCTACTTTTTTTTATTATTTTTTACACAGACATACAAATTTCAATTTGTTTTCTGAAAAGCTAATTAATAAAATTTTAAAATGTATGCATCAAGATTTTTTCTAAAATATTTTAAGAAAATAACATTTTTAAGATAATGAATTCATAAAAAAATTTAAAGTCAGAAAAATCCAATTAAAAAATTTAAATCTATAAAATAATGTATCAAAAATGAGAAGAATTGTTGCCTGAATATATATTTCACTAAACAAACCTAATACAGTTCGATTTATAAAAGTTAAAATGAAATATAATCTTTTACATGAAATATTCAGTGCAAATATATACAGCCTTCATCTAGAATGATAAAGTGGTCATTTTCTAAATTCCTTAACCAGAAATATAGATTTCAGAGCTATGCGCATAAAGCACGCCAATAGACTGAATAGACGAACAGATCAAGAATTTCAAGTCTACACATTTCTGGATAATGAAAGAAAATTCTGATTATTCTGAATATTCTGAATCGTTTATATTGCGAGAAAATCTCGCTTGACTTTTTAGAATTGGGTTATAAGCCAAGATTATAGTTACTGAAACCCACCTCTTGTACTCTCATTTATTTGCAGAGATTTTTAAATAACTTTGCCCTCGATAACATAGTTAAACGCTCTAGAATTCTGACAGGGATTTCTAGAACTCGCTACGAATGGGGACTAGAATTTATAAGGATGACATGGAACTATTTTTTCGAGAGCCATAATGCAGATTCTAGATGTCAGTTACAGAATTTTTTATCAGTGGGGTGCCAAGTGAAAGGTCAAAAGTCCCTTTAATACTGCATAAGAAAAAAAAATTACTATGCAATGCTGTCATGGACAATTTTAAGTGTTATTTACTTACAACATATATGGTGACTTTATATAAATCATAATCATAGTAAATTAATTCAAAACTTATACGAAGGCAAATTATCCAATAATTGTGTTGTTCTGTTTGTAAGATGACACAAGCGTTTCAGAATTTAATGTATATTGTTCTGAAATCGTACGTGTGAAATCACTTTTAGCTATTACTGTTTACAACATCAATTATTCTACTAAATAATCGGAAATAAATTATTATTGATATTGGGACATAGAAAGATAAGGTTAATGTTTTTGGTTTAACATCTCTATTAACATATATTCATTGACAAATAGTGTAGATTGTTATATATATCTTATTAATATATTTCTTAAAAAACGTAAGATTCCATGAAAGTACTTTTGTGATTAAGCACAAGGAAAAATTTTGAATAAAAAGTAATTTAATGGAATAACCCAATTTAACATAATATCGCCGTAAAAATACATTAAAAAAATAAAGAAAAGTCATAATTATCTTTAAAGTATTGTCTTATATTATAAAAGTGAATGAAATATTACAAAGTATTTATGCGTAATCTTTAAATACAATATATTGTTAATATAAGTTTGACTTTTAAACTGCCAATAAACTAAATTTTAGATATTTTTTTTATATAAATCCCCAGTTCAGTTCCAAATAAAATCACGAACCTTTACTCTACAGATTTATTATCAGTATTCTTTTTAATTATTATCTGCATGTTATAAATTTTACTTTTAAAAAAAAAATGCAAAATTACTGACATTTTTAATCTCTTTTATTTATTTATTTATTTATTTTAAATAAATTATATTTCTCTAACATTTCAACAATTTTTCGTATTTATACGCACTAACAAAAAATAATCTAGCCTCTATCTAGAGCAAATAAGTGGTCATTTTCTAAATTCATAAAAAGAAATATAGATTTCCAAGCTGTGCATATAAGACACACTAATAATCTGAATAGACGAAATGATCGAGAATTTCTTATCCATAGATTTCTAGAAGGTGAAACAATATTCTGAATAATACAGATATTCTGAATCTTTTGTATTACGAGAAATTCTCGCTTGATTTTCTCGAATTGCGTAATAAATTAAGTTTATAGTTGCTAAATCTCGCCTCTTGTATTCGCATTTATTTTCAGAGTTTTTTTTTTTTTTAATAGGTTTGACCTCGATAATATAGGAAAACGCTGTAGAATTTTAATAGGGGTTTCTAGAACTGGCTTTCAAAGAGGAGTAGAACTTATAAGGATGACATGGAACTTTTATTAATAGAGCCACTATTTAGATTCTAGGTATCAGTTACAGATTTTTTTTTTCGTAGTGCGAGGACCATCTTAAATTTTTAACATGTGGCAAAATGGAACGAGTTTAACTTCTTAAATTTTTAGAAGATTTAATGCAAGTAGTCTTTCAAATATATCACTATATCAATGCATTATTATAGCAATTAAAGCACATCCGTAGCATAAGGAGTATTAAAGTACATCAATGTAACTCTTCATCTCGGTTTGTTTCTCTCCTCTAATAAGGATTAAAGTAAGTGTTAAAAAAAAAATGCATTTGTAGAACCATTTTAGCTTGAAACTTGATATTTGGTACAGAGACATGTCTTTCAAGTTTAAATTCACTACGCCAATAAAGAATTTCTGATTACCTTTAGAAAGGGGTAATATTGGTGTAAATTGAGGGGAGATTTCTCCATTGCTTTGAAACCGCTTGAGTAAGGAAATTGATGTTTGGTACAGCCACTTCATATTCTAGTTTACATTCACCGTGAAAGTTTATTCGCTTGTACAATTTAAAAATACTTCAGGTAGAAATTTATTATTTGTTAAGAAAGTTCTTGATAGCGCCCTCTAGATTTAAATGTGGTGGTAGACGCCCTAAATAAAAGTATAAAATTGAGTGTCGAAAGTGAGAGATTTCGCAAATTGCTAGTTATTATTTTCTAATCATTAAATTTTATTGTCCCTTTTATCATTCTTATGCAGCTACTTTTTTCAGCGAAGACAAGCTAGTTTTATAACTGAAACTCGGAAAGAGTCCTGATGGGGCACAGGGGCCTGGTGTTATAGGCGAAGCTTAGTTACGTCTCGCCTAATATGTGACTCAATGGTGGTGTGATTGTGTGGGCGGAAACCAACACACTTTAAAATAAAAATAATCTGGTGTGCCACTCACACGACTTTCTCTTACCCTGAAATTGAATACTATAAATACAGGTTGGAGATTAAGAGGTAAGATAACGAGTACATAACATAGTTTACATAACTGTAAACATATGTTAAACAATTCAAATTAAGCTTCGGAAGAGTTTTATGTGATAATTAGTTCTGTGTGAGAGGGGCTATCGCCCCTTCAACACCCCGTTTCATTATTGCACCTACATTTAAGTAGAATTTAATTCTGTTATTAAAAAAAAAAGTTTACTTAAAATTATACAGACAATTTTCTCAAGCAACATTCATTGAAACTTATCAATCTTGATCAAACTTTTCCAGTAAGAAACTTATTTTAACTTCAAAATACAACATTTTGATCTCTTAAAAATATTCGTTTTTAAGTCACGCTAAGAGACACAGACAAAGATCAATCGTTAAAAAAATTGACTACGGTAATCAGAAAGCCTCAAAACGTGTTAATATACAAAACACAAACGATTCATATTTAGCTTAAAACATACATTATTCACCATATCTCTATGACGAATTTTTGTTCAATTCCCAAACAGGTTTCCTGGAAATGGTAAAATATTTTTTAAATAAAGCACATCAACTAACAACAAATAACTAGTGTGTTGTGGCCACCACACGGCTTTCTTCTATATTTTCCTATACAAATTCACTCTGTAAAAATAATTTATTAAATTTATTATTTAAAAAAATTATCTTCCATGATAATGCAGACGATTACCATATTCGAGAAGTAGTATAACACTAAATTTCCAAAAAAAGTTGCATTTATTCTCAATATTACATTAAAAAAAAAGTCTTTAAAAATTAAAAATATCGATAACTTTATTTTAAATTATCGCAGATCGATTGTATAACCATTCGTTTTAATGGTATTGGCGAGCTCTTTTGAAAGATACCCATCATGAAAATTTACTTCCCTCGTGGGGGGGGGGCTTCCCCCCAGGGGGGAGGCGAGGCTCCTGAATACATATTTTTTCCCAGTTGAATATCTCTAGTACAATCATTTGGTTTAGTGCAGTCTATAGATGTTAATTTCTACTTAACTGCAATTTCCCCCGTAGACGTAAATGTATTTGAATTATTTTGAGTGTCCCTGTACACGAACCATCTGCTTCGTCTCAAGGAAAAACTTAGTGTAGCATCCCTATATGATACACATTTAGAATACCGAGTTTGGATTTTCTGTTACTATTTTTTCTTGAGATATTATGATAAAAGACAGACACACACACAGACATACACACACACACAGACATTCACACAGACAGACAAACACATACACACACACAGGCCATTCGCTAAAAACGTGATTTTCGTATTCAGAGGACCTCAGAACATGTAAATATAACAAAAACTCACTTTCGAAAATTTGACCCTAAAACAATACTTTCTCTACCGTAAGGGTAGGAGCAAGTAAAAAGGGTGGAATCCATAGAACATAGCATGAGATTAAAAAAAAATAAATAAAAATAAATAAATAAATAAATAAATAAAATGAAGAAAAATAACGCACTATCACAAATGTAAAAAAAAAAAAAAAAAAAAAAAAAAAAAAAAAAACCTCCAAACACCAGGCAGAAAATGAAGGAAAAATTAGACTTTTGTCGAGACTACGTCTCGCCTAATACGTGGTTTATAAAATGTGATTAATAGCCAGTTTTCAGCTAATTGAAAAATACTTTAAGCACATGTCCAGGTTGATATATATAACAGCAACATTTTAGTATATGAGAACATAATACTCGAATGAAGGTTAAAATCAACAGTGTCAAAACATTATTCAAGTGAAAACCTGAAGAAAGAGAAAAAGTACACAACTATTACGAAAATAACTAAATTCATTACCATATATATATATATATATATACATAGTCGGTAAGAAAAGTGTCCGAACACTAGCAAAAATTCCTATGCAAAAAAAGTTCACTTCATACGGTTTTGTGAAATAATTCCTTATCGAATCATGTTCTTAAACTGACTAAGAACAGGTTTCGACAAGGATTTATTTAACAAAACAGTATGAAGTGTAATTTTTTTACATAGGAATTTTTGCTAGTGTTCGGACACTTTTGTTACCGCATAATATTTTATATACATACAACACTCTATATTTTTAATTCAAAATATCTAAATACAATATCTGTCTGACGTACAATATATACAGGGTGATCAGTTTCAAAGACTCCCCGATTTTTTTTCATATTGCCCTTAAATCTGATAGATGTGGCAACTATTCTAACACTGAAGTATAATTGTTTAAACCTTGTTTAAGTGTGGGAGACATTTTCCAGCACTGTTGGACTATTACCACTTTATTTGTGAGGTAAAACAAAAATGGAGACGCACAATGTTACCTAATCCTGTGATAATTTTATTTTTGAAAAACATAATTTAATTCAAAATTGTTTACATTATCATTCCTTACTGAAAATGTTCGCCATCATTTTGAATACAAACATGAACACCCTCCATTTGCGTTTTACCTCACAAATAAAGTTGCAATAGTCCAACAGTGTTGGAAGTTGTCTCCCACACTTAAACAAAGTTCAAACAATTATACTTTAGTCTTAGATTAGTTGCCACATCCGTCAGATTTAAGGGTAATAAGAAAAAGGAACGGGTACTCTTTTAAACAGACCACTGTGTATTTATTTATTTATTTATTTATTTATTTATTTATTTATTGCATTTTTACAAAATAAGCAGGATTTAGCAAGACATGTAAGAGATTTTAACACGTTCGCTGCTGATCTCACGTGACTAATATTTGAAACAATGTTTTTTCCCTTTAACCTGCCAATTATGCTTGGCGTATTTCACAACAGCGCTACATCGCCACATGTTATGGGCTTTGTTTCTACCTTTGCTTGTTTGCGTAATGTGTTACATCAATACGCTGTATGACGTCAAACGTATGAAAATTCGTCTTCTCGGTAAAAGCAAACTCTGGAGCTAATGAGTAATAAGTTAAATTTCCTTTGTAAATAGTTTTGTTAGTGCTAAGCAGATAAAATATTAAATCACTGACGTCATCACTTTGCTCGCGTATCGAGCATACGTGTTTTATTAGAGAGAAAGCATTCAAATTTGAAATATTCTTCCGGGAGGATTAAAATTTCGATGGGATGCTTTCGGACCACCTCTAGGGGTGATTTCAGACCGTCACCAATTGCCTATTGCGCAGCACTACTGTGATGTAAAATCTAACCAACCATCTATTTTAAAATATGATTATTTCTGATGTTTGCGTTAGTGTTGTTTGGCTGGTTGAATGAGTTGTAATTTAAGGTTGGTTGAGTTTTACGTCGCATTAATGCTGCACAATGGACAATTGGCGATCGTCTGAGCTACGCCTGGATGTGGTCTGGAAACATACCATCTTGGCGATTTTCGAAATTTCGCCAAGCGGCAGCCTAAAGTAAATTTTCACCTGTAAAGTAATACGTCACATCCCGCGTTAGCGCGGGATCGGCAGGGAACGTGTTAAAAACCTTATCTAAACTTTTCGCATTTGGTGTCTTTTTTTCATTTTCTTACGGCTGTTAAACGTATTGTTAAATTTTTTAACACTTTTGATCCTACAGGTTTATTTACTTTTATAGAAATCGTACGAATTTTGTAACAACTCATTTTAAGTTCACCAGTAATTGATAAAGTTTGTTTAAAATATTTCTATTTCTGGGAATGGTGCATTTTATTACATAATTTTTTTCCAATTCTTCCTATTTTAACTATTTTTTTTTCAAGCATTTGAGAAATAAAATGTGTTTTTTAAGTCTTTCCAGCATATAAAATTATGTGATATCTTTAAATAAAATAATTAATTTCAAAGACTACATTTCAGTATAAAATTAAGATATACTTCATAAATTAAAACTATTCATATAAAATGCTACAAATAGGTCAAATTCGAGAAAGAGAATATAATTATTGTTTATATTTCACATATAATTACCATGATTTCATGCATTTACAAAATTAACATGTCAGTTCTAACTATTCATATATGATTATCTGACAATATGAGTAATATGCTTCAAACTGCTTTATTACGTAAGGGACTTCACAGATTGTTCACATCATGCCAAATTCTGTGATTCTGTCACGTATATATTCACAAGTATACCTAATATACAAGGGAATTCTCAATGTTGATTATCTAAACATCAGTGTAAGTATGAAGTGGTTTCTATAGACATTTAATTGCAGATATAGGTACAAATTATGAAAAAGTGTCTCTTTACCATATATCTGTTATCATCATTATATTCTTTATCTTCTAGAATATTCATTTATAAATTTTATCATAAAAATGAGAACTTAGAATATACTTTTTTATTTAATATTTTGTGTGAATAAACTTTGACATTGAGGTAAATGCATGAATCGTTTAAAAATCAAATCTACCCAATTTCACAACATTTTAGCGACTAAATTAATCTACTATTGATTTTAACGTAAGGGTGGCATGATATACTAATATAATAAGAACTCCATATTATTGTATACTTATAGAGATTACGCAGCTCATTGGTAATAACAAGACAATGGAGATGGGTGCACTGAAAGTGTATCACGAGACAATTTTCACGAGTTATTGGTTTTGTTTAAATATGTTAGCTGCAGCAGGTGGTTTCATGAAAGCTGCACCATTTACAACAATAAGTGCAAAGATTGGGATAACGGTAGAATAGATACAAGAAAACATTCAATGTGAAAAGGATTCTACACAATTTCTACAAAGATATATAGTATTCCGATATATTTAGTAGGAAACTTTTTTAAGAGATAATCGCCAAATTTTCCTTAAAATATTTCTATTATAAGATGCAATCATGTATGATACTTTCTGAAAATATTAGCGGCTGAATCACAGTAGAAAAGCTAGAATTTCACTAAAAATGAGTTCAAATCAGCAATATCTCCAAATAATCACCTTGTTGGCGATTCTATAATTCAGAATTTCGTCTATGGTTGATAAATGGATTTCTAAGTGTGTAACTATTTAAATTTAAATGTATCAGATGCTTTAATATGATTTTATTTTACTTATATCGTCTGTAAATTAAAGTAAATGTATATGCCAAGTAAATTAGTCATATTGAAAATGTAATATAATACAAAATGTAAAATTCCATTTTCACTATTTTACATCCATGAAATCTAAGTTAGATAAAATAAAGAAAGTATTTTTTTTTTTTTTTCAATCATCCAAAGAACGGTTTCAAAATAAACTTCATGGTACATGTTTCTGTTTTCATACTTCCGCAGGTGGTACAGTTTTAGTATGGGATCCCAATGATGCCTTTTAAATTTTTGTCGCTCTGTTGGCGATGACTTCTCATTGAATTATTGTGGTACAATTCTTCGTTTAAAAAAAAAAAAAAAAAACTAATTACTATTTTGATTATACTTTTTATGATTGCGTTTTTTAGTCATTTATGATAATAATTCATATTTTTTTTTTAAGATATTGCAAATATATCTTTAAAATATTGCTATGTTTAAAATGACGCTTGCAAAGATTTTGAAAAAGTAACTGTTAAAAATGCATTTTTACATAAAATAATCTTTTCAGACAAATGTCGCCATTTTTCCTTATTTAGTTATGATGTCTAATTTTGGGAACTAAAACCAAATGAGTGGTCATCGCTAACCCTAACAGATACAACATTTCCATGTCTTTTCGGGGACTCGAACCCGGGCCCTACCAAAAGGAAATGAAGAAAGCTAACCACCAGACAGTCTGGGCGGCCTGGAATTATAAGTGTAAGTACCTAAAATAATTATGTGGGAAATCAATATTTACAACTTTTAGTGATATTGAATGTAAAATTTCCTAATAGTTGTAACCACATGTATCCCACAGAATTGCAAATTATTGTATTAACCACTCCACATTCCTTTAAATGCACTGAATTTTAATTTTGTATTTTTTGACTAACATTTGATTTCTCAACTGTAAAGAAACATTCTGTAATGAGACACAAAAAAAAAAAAAAAGTTTAATTATATATATTCTGATATATACTATATTATCACAACCTTTAAACTAATAAAATTATTAAAAAAATGATAGCTTATGTAGGAATATGTTGAACTCTGAGCTAAAAATGTTAAATTAATAATGTCAGAATTACTGCACACTTCATCATTATTTCACAATAATTAATGACATTGCAATCCATTTATGCTTTGTTTGGCTGACGCAAACGTTTTCAATGCGTCCTGAAATGAGCATATATCTCATCTAACACAATCGGATTGCACAATTGAGATGCAAATGCCTTTCGATCGATTGTAAGTATAAAGTCATGTTAACAAAGATACCAGAAAGGTTCACCTCTTCTTAGAATCTTTCACAATTTTACAAAAAGGATTGCCTAAAATAAAATTTAATATGCGAAAAATTTCTTTAAGTACCAGTGTCAGAATTTTTTTTTTTTAATTATACCATATTAAAATAATAATAAAAGTAAAAATAAAATCACAAATCATTTTACTTTAAAGAATTATATATTTACTAGCAATTTCATGCAAAATTTTCGCACTTTAGTTCTTTTCTCATTTACCTTCAAATTTTGGAACTCATAAATATTATACCAATTTTACCACCTAATTAAAATTTTAATTTACTAAAAGCCAAAGTATATTATTAAATAAAATCAAATTAATTATGTGTAATGTGAAAGCAAAATCATCCATAGAATGGTTTCAAAATAAAATAATGGTAGCCGTTTCTGTTTTGATACTTCCGCAGGCCGTACAGTGTTAATATAGGATTCTCATGACGCCTTTTAATTTTTTTTTCATTCTGTTGGCGATGACATTTTCATTTAATTATTGTGGCACATTTTTTTGATTAAAAAAAAAAAAAAAAAAAAAAAAAAAAAAAACTAATTTCTATTTTAATTATACTATTTATGATTGCGTTTTTAAGTCATTTATGATAATAATTCCTATATTTTTTAAGGTATTGCATGCATATCTTTAAAATATTGCTATGTTTAAAATGACGATTGCAAAGATTCTGAAGAAGTAACTGTTATAAATAATTTAATAGCCAAAGGTATTAAGCAACTGATATGAAAACCCCAAACATATATCGGGTAATTTAAAATGTTACGATAAAATGAAAAGAATTTCTGTACTCTCAAAATAAAAGCTAAAATATAATGGCTTTTATTCACAATTTTACTTATATTCATTCAATGTCCAATCGTAATAAAGTGTTTTCGCTGACTGTAAATAAATATTGACAAAACACTCTAACATCATTCTTTCCTTGTAGAACTTAATTCTGTTCATTATATCTCTCGCAATGTTTTGAATTTACATGATATATATTTGGGGTTTCCATATAAGTTGCTCAATACCTTAGGAAATTAAATCACGCTAATGACATTTTTATAAAGCTAGCGCATGTGTAGTTAAAAATTATTTAGTAAAATTGTTCATATTTCATAAGATATTTAACATTTTTGCATTCTGATAGCTGTGTCTAATTTCGTATGCCACATTTCCTAAAAATGGCTTTGCACTGGGTCTAATACCCTACGTGTTATATATATATATATTTGTCTATAACACGTAGGGTATTAGACCCAGTGCAAAGCTATATATATATACTTTATTATTATTATTATTATTTTTTTTTTTTGTAATATTTAAAGAAACCGTTCTATCTCCATGAATATATGTGGTAGCTTCATAAAATGTTATACAGATAATGAAAAAAAATCGTCTTAATTACATGCGTAAAAAAAAAAAAAAAAAAAAAAACTACATGCGTCCGAAACGCATTTAAAGAATTACGTTTTACAGGGTGATCCACAACATTTAAATTTTTGTTTAATTTTTACTGGTGTTCTTCTCCTTTTCAAGACACAAATTTCGCTGAAATATATGAGGTGTAACATGTTCTTTACACTACCAAAATTTCAAGGTGATTCCTAAAGAACTTTTCTAGATATTTGACAAAGATATCTAATTTCAAAAGTATCCAGATAGTTATTGGTAGATAGTGCATAGGCAAATGCTCTAGAATTCTAATAGGGCGTTTCTAGAACTCGCTTTCAAAGGGGTCTAGAATTTATAAGGAAGGCATACAATTATTTTTACTACTACAACCACAATTTAGTTACTAGATATGAACCACATACTTTTTTCTCAGTAAAAAGACATCCGTTAAACTTTTAATCTTAAATTGAAATAATCTTTATATTAGTACATTGAAGATAACATGCATTTAGAACAAAACATAACAACTGTGCATATTTGAAAGGAGTTCAGAAGTTTGACTGTGCATCGTAATATCTCTTAATATTTTTGTCCGAATTTAGGAATCTCTCTAAAGAATTAAATTTATTAACAGAAAGATTTACACATTTGTGTTTAAATCATGTCATTTTTTTCGGCAGCAAATGATATGGTAAAAGCATCTGGCGTATAATTATTCCAACGGGAAATTAGATAAACACGAATTTAGCAAAGCTTTTCCTTTAATAAAGTACCATTTTAATGTAAGTCATTATCCTTTTTTTTTTCCTTTTAATTTATTAAAAACACTTTAAAACACGTATTTTTTTTTTTATTATTATTATTATTTTTTTTTAATTGTCCTAATCTTTTAGCTTTGAAATTACAAAGCATCATCAGCGATTTTTGTAAAAATCTCTGACGATGCTTTGGAATTACAAAGCTAAAAGCTTAAGATCATGTTTTAAATTTCTTTTTAAATAAAAATTAAGCTTAAGTGTTTTTAAAGTGTTTTTAATAAAAATAACAAATGTCATGTGTTTAAATAACTCTTTTTTAGAGATATTGTCTTTTTCTTTTCTTTTCTTTTTCTTTCTTTACTTATTTTCTGTCATTTATTTATTTAATAGCCATTTATTTTGCTTTTGAAGTTTAGTTGTGTATATATTTATCCATAATTAGAAGGTTAAGTACATTTTGTCTATTTTTTCTGTTCCTTTTTTTGTTTAAGTTCAGATGCAAAATACAATACCAATTATCATTCTATGAAATTTTAGGGTGATATATATCCAAAACTAATCATTGAAAATATTCGTAAATTTACACATCCATAATTTTACAATTGTAATTCGATTTTTTGTAAATATATAACTGAGAGATTACGTTTTTTATGAATTTATTTATTTAATAATTAAGAAATGTTTGACCACTGTTATTTAAAAATATTTCTTTTTTAATTTATATGCTTATTTTAAAAGATAAAAATGCTATATAAAATTTTTGGTATACAAATTGTTAACATTAGCATCCTCAAAATTTAAACGCTTATAACTCTATGAAAAATTAGTAATCTATGCAACTAATATGTATTTTCGCATTTTCACCACTACAGAAAACACTGCTCTGCATGAAAATTTCCACCCAACACAATTTTTGCAATTTCTTATGTACAATTACCTCCTGAATCCAAATATGACGCCCATTTCTCCTAATCACTCACAGTTTTTTAGGGAACACCCCCCCACCACCTATTTTTATCACTTTTCGGTAATTTTATGTCTATAAATTTGATTTGTAGAGAGGGAAAGGGTTATTTTAACTGTTAAATATTTTCTAGAGGGCTACAGTGTTGGACAATTCTAAACCATGAACATTTGCAGCAAGGGAAACATTTAGGTGGGGATTTGCCTCTGAAATTATAAATTACATTTATAATATTTTATTAATAAATTAGTATCATTATTTATTAAACATTATATATATATATATTGCTTTTCAGTGTTAAAGAAAAATCTTTTTCATTCTCCAAATTAAATTCATGGTGATAAAATTACCGAAGAGTTTTAAAATTTGGGGGAAGGGGTGGCGACCCGAAAATACGGTGGATGAGTGGGTAAAATGGAGGTCATATTCCGATTCAGAGGTCATTTTACATATGAATCTGCAGAAATGATATCAGGGCTCGATATATATATATATATATATATATATATATTTTTTTTTTTTTTTTTTTTTTTTTTTTTTGCAGAGCAGTGAATTAAAATATAAAATCCAAATAGGTACTACAATAGAAAAAATAATAATAATATGTTGGTGCATGCTTAAATATGTACCCGACTTCCAATCATAAATATTATTACATTTTCTAAAATTATGCACGATTACTTATAGTACGATACCTATTACGTTTTTTCTGCGTAAGTAATAACAATGTAATATCGATATTGCGTTTTCTACCCTTACTGTACAATCGTGAGAATTTCAATATGAAAATAAACACATAAAATAATTGAAGAAATGATTGACTCAGCTGATTGACTGAATTCGGTTTTATGTTTATTTTGTATTTCAGATTATTATTTTAAAAAATAATAATAATTACTTTAGAAAATTTGTAAACTTCTTAATACATTTCGCCAGCAACTTAACAAATATTGTTACTATACATTTTATTGTATTTTAAAAGATTCCATCAAGCTTATTCAGTAAATATAAAAGTTTAATTGAGAATATGCTTGCATACCAGTAATATATCAGAACAATTCCTAGTAATATAATGTACTGCAAAAGCGAATTTTAATTAACGTAGAATGTACGCTACATCTGTTTCATTTTACCATTACGTCATTTGCTTTTACATAAATCATGATTATCAAAAGTAATTACTCCAGTTATCTAAGATAAATATTGTTTTGATGCATTGTGATTATTACGAAATATTCCGCTTCGGATGTTTATCGAAATTTATAGTTTATTCTTAGGTATTTCATACAGCAATTGAACAAATGAAATTTGTTTGTGTAAAAGCAATATATTTAATATAACTATATGTATATATATACATATACAGTCGGCAGTAAAAGTATCCAGATACTGGCAAAAATTCCTATATAAAAAGTACACTTTATACAGTTTTGTTAAATAAATCCTTGTCGAATCATGTTCTCAATCAGACAAGAGTATGCGTTTACAGCAGAAACAGTGATAGTGACAAGAGAAAAAGAGGAGCTTCATGAAACAAACATCTTATGAATGATTAACGGTACATTTTGGAACTTCCTTTTCGCTTTCTCTTACTAAGGAATTTTTATAAGGAATTTTTATTTTTATTTTGAATTTACTAAGGAACTTTCTCTTACTAGGATCGAGAAAGTATTGTTTTAGGGACAAATTTCCGTCAAATATATATAATTTTAAATAGCATAATTTTAAAACTGTAACTTTAAACGTATAAAATTATTTGAACAATATATATATATATATATATATATATAGAAATACATTAATATAATCAGTGCAAAATGTTTTTATGAAATGTAAATATGAATCAACTTCAGTATCAAAACAATTCCTCGGATCACAAGCTGAGACTACCCATATCAAATCAAAGAATAATTAAAGAAAAATCGAAATAAATATTGGAAATTGGAATGAGAAAAAAAAAGCATTATTTGCATTCTAACGTTGTCAAGGGCCTAGTAGAATGCAAATATGCTAAAATATGGATGTTTTTCTGTAACAAAGAAAGCAAAAGCTAAGAATTTCTTTGTTCGCAGGCCCGAAACACCCATAGAAAATCCATTAAAGAAGAAGATAAAATTAAACTATAACCTAATATGACAAACCAAAACCATAAAATTAAGATTAAAATAAAAATACAAAAATTCAACTTACTGAATAAAATATTTGATATGAACACAACTCAAAAAAGAAATAGACATAGTCAATACAGAAAAACGAAGATCATAATAAAACGATAACAAAACGATAATCATAATAAAACCTTTACCTAAATATGAAAAACCATAACCATTTAAATGTAAGATTAAAATAAAACCCATAAAATTGTAGAAGAATAAGATTACTTTAACCTTTCTAAATGAAATTGAAGCAATAAATGTCGCACATGTAAAAATGTAACAATCAGTTAGCAGTTAGATCCACAGTTAATTAGTTATATATATATATTTACTTTCTTCTATATGTATATATAGAGTAAGTACTGGATTCGTAAAACTCCAGTTTTCGATTGATTTACATGTTTTGGGATGTCCGGAACACTGTTTGACTGTTTGCTTGTCTGTCTGTCTGTGTGTCTGTGTGTGTGAATCACGAATTTTGTGGACGCTGTATTTCACGAACCAATGAATGAAATTTAACCAAACTTGGTATTTAGTTGGACCCGGACATAAAATGCTGCTGATTAGATTTGGGGTTCAATCGCTCAACAGGTGGCGCTGTGATCGCATTTTTTTTTTTTTTGTTTTTGTTTTTGTTTTTGTTTTAACATGGCAGTATAAATGTACAGTCGGGAAAAAAAAAAAAAAAAAAAAAAAAAAAAAAAAACGCAGCACTCGATGTAACTTCGTTGCTAATCGATGCACAAAATTGTAATAGGTATCATTCGACCTGGAATTGTGAGTAGCTTCAGAAAATGAACTCAAATTTTGAATTTGGGGCCGTCTACATATTAAAACGCGCACAAACTTTGATTTTTTCAATTGTAATGCCCCATTTTTATTATTAGAAGGTTTTTAATTGAAATTGACTTTGTCATCGTGTCTTCGTGTCACGCTAGTAAACAATGCGCCTTCATTTTAAAGTAAATATAAGCTATTTCGTTTGTCGCTGTGTGGCTCGGTTGGTAAGAGCGTCCTGTTAATAACGCGGTGGTTGTGAGTTCGGTCCCTGGAAGGTCCAGCGTGTTAGTTTTTGCAGATAATTAGTAGAAAAGGTGTTAATTGAAACAAGAAAACTTTTCGTTGCTTGCACTAAGAATTTTTTGAGGAGTTTTTTTAAGAAGCATTTTTTTTTATTTAGATAGTGGAAAACACAAAACATTTTAGATATTAAAAAAGCACAAAATAAAATGTTTTAAGTAAAAAATACATTAAAAAATATTTTTAGAAGCTTTATATATATGTATATATAAACATTATATATTACTATTATATGAAATTGGATTTGTCATCGGCTTTTTGTCACGTTAAAAAACCAAGACGCTTCCATTATATATATTAAAAAAAAAAAGAAAAAAAAAATGTAAGCAACTCATTGTATTTCTTAATGAATCAGCTGGTTACAGCGTCATGTTGATAATGCGAGAGTCGTGTGTTCGATCCTCGCCAGGCCGAGGTGTTTTTTGCAAATAATTAATAGAAAAAGTGTCAATTAATAAAAGAAAATATTTTGTTGTGTACACAGTATCCTAATAATTTTTCAAAAGTTTTTAAACGGCTTTTTATCTAGTTACAAAAAGCACAAAATTAAAATGTAAGTAAAAATAAATAAATAAATACAATTTTTTAGAAGCTTTTTATTAGTTAGAAGCTTTTTATATGAAATTGACTTGGTCATCGTGTCTTCCTATCACGCTAGTAAACAATTAAAGTAAATATAAGCCGCTCCGTTTGTGGCTACGTGGCTCAGTTGGTCAGAGCGTCAGATTAATAACGCCGTGGTCGCGAGTTCGGTCCCCGGGAGGTACGGAGTGTTAATTTTTGAGGATAATTACTAGAAAAGGTGTCAATTGATAAAAGAAAATTTTTCGTTGACTACACAATATCTTAAGAATTTTGCGAAAACAATTTTTAAGAAGTTTTTTTTTTTTAATATTAGAAAACACAAAACATCCTTAGATGTTAAAAAAGCTCAAAATTAAAAGTTTCAAGTACAAAATACATAAATAAATATTTTTAGAAGCTTTATATATATATATATATATATATATATATATATATATATATATATATTATATATTATTATATGAAGTTGAATTTGTCATCGCGTTTTCTGTCCCGATAAAAAACAAGACGAAAAAAAAATGTAAGCAATTCATTGTATTTCTTAATGGCTCAGTTGGTTAGAGCGTCATGTTAATTTTTGCAAATAATTAATAGAAACGGTGTTAGTTGATAAAAGGAAATATATCGTTGTGTACACAGTATCCTAATAATTTTTGAAGAGTTTTTTTTAAATAGCTTTTTATCTAGTTACTAAAAAGCAGAAAATAAAAATTTAAATAAAAATAAATAAAGAAATAAAGTTTTTATAAGCTTTTTATTGAAACTGGATTTCGTCATCGCGTGTTCATGTCACGCTAATAAATATGGCACCGCAACTTTAAAGTAAATGTCAGCAGTTCTTACAGTCGCTCGTTGGCTCAGTTGGTCAGAGCGTCGTTAATGCGATGGTGGTGAGTTCCATCCCCGAAGGATCGATGTGTTAAATTTTGTAGATAATTAATAGAAAATGTGCCAAATGATAAAAGGAAATTTTTCATTGTCTACGCAGTATTCTAAGAATTTTTGAAGAGTTTTTTTAAGAAGCTTTTTTTAGATATTAAAAAGCACAAAATAAAAAGTTTTATATATATGTACTACATATTCTTTTAGAAGCATTTGATTGAAACTGGATTTTTATCATCTTGCCTTTGTGTCATTCTGAAAAAGAAGTCGCCTCCACTTTAATATAAATTTAAACAACCTTTTTCGTCTTCGTTAGCGCATTTGGTTAAAGCGTCATGGTGATAACGCGATGCTCGTGTGTTCGACCCTTGCAAGCCGATGTGTTGCTTTTTTGCAGATCATTAATAGAAACTATGTCAACTGATAAAAGAAAATCTTTCATTGTCTACACATTATCATAAGGAATATTTAAAGAAGCTGTTTTTTGAGTTACTAAAACGCACAAAATAAAAATTTTACTAAAAATATAAATAAAAATAACACTGAAAGTTTTTTATTATTATTATTATTATTATTGTGTAGCCCTAAAAAGCCCAAAATAAAAATTTATTCTTGCAGAGACATGCTATAAAATCATAAAAGTGTCAACAACAAGAAAATTTTAAAGAAAAATATAGATATTTCACTTTTGCAAAAGGTGAAAAATTTTAAATATTCTAAATATTTTAAAAAGCATTCGAGAACAATATTCCTTTTGTATAAATATTTGTGAGATTTTTCTAGAATGTTCTATGCTTTTTCTTGACAGTTAGACTTTTGGTTAGAACGTCATGCTGATAATGCAATGATCGTTGGATTCGGTCCTCGAAAGACGATATAGTACTTTTTTTCCAGATAAATAATCGAAAAAAAAAATGTCAATTGATAAAAGACAATCTTCCGTTGTCTATAAAATATCCTAAGAAATTTTAATTAGTTTTTTTTTAAGAAGCTTTTTTCTTTTTGTAACTAAAAAGCACAAAATAAAATTTAAGTAAAAAATCATTTTTTTAAAATTAGAAGCTTTTTATTGTGAAGCCCTAAAAAGCATAAAATAAAATTTATTCTAGCAAAGACATGCTACAAAGAAATGAAAGTTTCAACACTAAGAAAATTTTAGAGAAAAGTATAAGTACTTTCCTTTTCAAGAGATGAAAATTTTTTAATGTTCAAAATATTTTAAAAAGCTTTCGAGACATTTGAAATTTCTGGCCAAACGAACGATTATATAAAAACTAATAACTAAGAATATTGGTCTCGAAAGATTTTTAAAATATTTTGAACTTTCAAAAATTTTCATCTCTTGAAAAGGAAAGTACTTATACTTTTCTCTAAAATTTTCTTAGTGTTGAAACTTTCATTTCTTTGTAGCATGTCTTTGCTAGAATAAATTTTATTTTATGCTTTTTAGGGCTTCACAATAAAAAGCTTCTAATTTTAAAAAATGATTTTTTACTTAAATTTTATTTTATATTTGAATTCCTGGGATCGCGACAACGCGAAAAAGTAAATTGGTTGTATATTTTACTTATTTTTTTACAGAGTTATAAGCGTTCAAAGTTTGAGGGTGCTAATGTTAAATTCATATTTCAAACTTTTATTAATATCTTCACAAAAAATAACTTGATCGATATAATTCTTTTTTTACGATATACAGTGAAGCATACCAAACATAATCCATCATTACTTTTGATTCTGAAAAATATTTTTAATTTTGAAAAATATTAATAAATTCATATTCATAAAAATTATGAATTATGACCTATATTAATTTTTACATAAAATAAATCCCAATGCTGAAAAATATGAGTGTGCAAATTTGCAGCTCATTCCAGTTATTAGTTTTCGAGATATAAACAAATCTTTCTTTTGGAGTGGTTTAGGGGGCCGTCTCTTATAAAGTTTTGCATGAGATAACGAATCAAATCTTAAACAATAACAAGGAAAATTAAACAAAATATGTTTATTTTTTATTGACGGGTCAAATTATATAACAACAACGTCAAACGCAAAGAAATAAAATAAAAATGATGATTTTTTGACATTAGTGTTAACATCAAGAATTCCTGTTTTCTAAAGATGACAAACCCCGCCTTCATCGTTCTTCAAAACAAAACAATACAGAAAAGTAGAGTAAACGTGACATTGAGAATTCGTGTTAAACCCCTTATCTTATGTTCACTAAATTATGCACAAGAGGTATTTACTTCATCGATTACTGGTGATAAATTTTGAATCTTTTAAACGAACACTAGAAGAAAATAAATAACTAAATAGGCGGGGTTTACTGTTTTAAATAGAAAAATTGGTAAATGTAAAAACTGTCAATAAAAAAAAAAAAAAAAAAAAAAAGAATGGAATTGCAATGCAAGACAGACTTGTAAAATCGTTTCTTAAGTTAAAGACTTAATCATTTGCTTCGTATATTGCTTTATTTTTATTTTATTTATTTATTTTGTAGGGGGGGGGGGATTATTATTCTAAGGATATTTTAGTCTTTAAAATTTTAGTAATATATTTTAACTTTATATATTTTTTAAATATATTTTTACTTCCATGAATATATTTTAACACTTTTTGCGACCGCAGGATTTTGTAATTTTGACAGTAATATCCGCCTAAGTGCGTTTTTCACTCAAAATAAAGTATTTCAGAACAAATTTTCTGTATTCACAATCATATTACAAATGGATATACAATTATATTCTTTCTAATCAATATATTTCTATCCATAGTATATTTTATTGCAAAAATATGAACACTGGGTACACACTTAAGAAATAAGTAACACAAAAATTACGAAAGATACGCCCACTCTGAGAGTTACAGATTTTTAAATGACTTGAATCTACGTCAGCAGTCGCGAAAGGGTTAATTAAGAAATTATATTTTCATTGAAATTATAAAACGAATCGTACAGTTCCAAAGAGTTCAACTGACCTAAAACTGGTAATTGCGAACAAAATTGTTTAATATTTACTTCATAAACCCTTACAATAATTTATCCGAAAATATTTAGTTTATGAGTTGTTGTATATATATATATATATATATATATATATATATTATTTTATTTCATATTTTATGTTACACCTACGAAAGAAAATTCAAGCTTTCTTGGTGATTACTACAGCCATAATAGACACTTTTACTCGAAAAATATTGCACTTTTTTCAAAGAGTACAGTCTGGATAAATCGCAAGTGTAATGCATTTAAATAGACCTAAAATTATTTAAAAAATTACTGAAGTATATACAAATCTAAGAAACTGAATTCAGGACTAAGAAACTGAAAAAGGGTAAATTTTTTTTATTAATTTTTATAATTTTTTTTCCTAAAATATTTCCGGTGTAAAACATTAAAATTTTATATATTTCTTATGGGATCTTAATTTTATTTTTCTACATTTACAGATAACCACCTAACACATTTTTGATTATAACTCTACAAATACTAAAGATAAAGTATACAAACAGTATACTTTTCCACACTGCCAGACTCTCAGAAATTCGAATATGAAGTCAAAATTGGGTGTTACTATTGAAAAAATGAGTTACTATTGAAAAAGTTAGCGCTCACTTCAATATGTAGATAACCCCTAATTCAAAATTCGACAGCATTTTCAAAAAGTGCATTTAATTTCCTGTTGAATGGTGTCTATTAAATTTTTCTGCGTCAATTAATAATGAAATTACAGCGAGTGCTGAGATTTTTTTTTCCCCGACTGTACATAATCAGAGTTATTTTTAACTTGTGATTGTAAAATTAACATGAATTATTGATAAAAATAGTAGTTAACTAGGAAAATAAATTGCGCATGTAGGGGGCATCGTTTCCCGCCCCTGGGGACGTAAATTTTCAATATGGGTATCTTTCGAAAGATCTCGTCAATACCTTTAAAACGAATGGTTGAACTATAAATCTGTGATAATTTAAAAGAAAGTTGTCGATATTTTTTTTTTTTTTTTTTTTTTTTTTTTTTTTTTTTACTTTTAATGAAAAAAAATTAGAAAAAAAAAATAGTATTTCTTCTGATAATTGCAAAAAAAAAAATTATAATAATAACTTTCTTTTGGAATTTAGTGATATAATTCTGCTGGATAAAAATCGTCTGCATTTATAATGGAAAATATTTTGAAAAATTAATGAATAGTTTGTATTGAATACATTTTGTGTAAAACTATATAGAAGAAAGTCACGTGACATCATACTAGTTTAATTTAAATGTATTCACAATTTTATAAATAAATACATTCACGTGAAAATATGTACGTTTCGTTTAAAACTATTAAGTATAAGTAATTCCTAATTAAGTAATTCTATAAGTAATTTCTAATTAAATTTCCACTTGCAAATATTTTGCGGTATCATTCTCACTGACATTCAATGTTTGTAATATTTAATTTTGGTGATCATTCAGCTTTAGTAATAATGTTAGATGTATTAATTCATGAAAGGAAACACATTTCGGCAGAGTACTCATATATAAATGGAATTGTGCCGTTTGTGTGATAATTCATATAATCTAATGACATATATTCCTAATCCTATTTTATAACACTGTGGTATTGTATCTAGTCCTTTACGGTAGATCCAATATATGAATGAAAGACATTCATTTCCTAATGAAAGGGAGTGTATAATTAGGTTTTATACGTATCCTGTTTGTTTGGTTATTAAAACGGTAAGAGGCTTATAAGCAAAAAGGGTTTCTATGTTTAGATTTAAGTTCTATAAAATAAATTTCTGAAATTTTGTGAAAGGATAATTTTTGCGTTACTCGTACTGTTAAATCTATATAAAATATTTCTCTTACAACATATAATGTGTATAATAAAAATAATTACCCCCCCTCGCAATAATAATAATAATAATAATAATAATGATAATGATAATAAAATAGAATAAATAAATAAAATAAAATAAAATAAACTTATTTTTCCCAATAAAACATATTCTTTTTTTTTTTTTTTTTTTTTTTTAATATATATATACGGAAAAAAAAAAGAAATACCTTTAGAGCTATAATGACGCCAAGTTTACGCCGAAAGTTTAAATTTTTACAACGTTTTATATCAATTTTAATATTTACGCGTGAATTTCTTTTCATTTCAAACAAATTTAAAATCAACTTGTAAACTTTTTTTTGACAGCAATTAAAATTTAAAATAATATGTACTTTTGTCTAAAACAGAGAGTCTTCAACTTTTTCAATACTGATTATGATAAATTTTCTTTTCTTTTCTTTTTCTTTCAAAAAAAAAAAAAAAAAAAAAAAAGATTTTGTTGAAGATCTGGCAAAATCAGAATTTAGTTTAGTACGTTGGACTATTAGCTTTTTTATTATTATTATTATTATTTTTTCTAATTATAACATCGCTTTCAAATTATTAAATTATATTTTCGATTTCGATAAATGGCCAACCATCATAAAACTGGCGACAACGTTTTATCTGCAGATTGAGACTAATAGTCTTTCGTCCTTAAAAAAAAAAAAAAAAAAAAAAAAAAGCGTTGTTATACACATTGATGCATTTTTAAACCATATTATTTTAATCTTTGAGAGTTGCCACTATATTTCACAGCATAGTTGTCACTAAACATATTTTTTGATGTTAAACACATACAATTTTGAATATTTAAACTACTGTCGAATTATTTTATTTCAGAAAGGCATATATTGAAGAAATCTGCATCTGTTTTAATCTACAATAACCATTTTTAAAATGTTAAAGGAAGTAACGTAAAATGTAAAACATTGAATGATGACTATACTGAGAATTTTTAAGAGTGCAGATAAAGTTTACTACCTCGAAGAGATGTATTTTCATATAAGTTCAAATTTTACGGAACGGTGTCGTACTTAACATTTATTATATATTATTAACTAGATGACCGAGTACTACTGGGAATCACTATAAAATCTTTTGCAGAGTTTAAAAAGCATGTTTCGTTTTTGAAAACCATCATTTTAAAAATAAATCTTTATTTATTGATTTCCTGGTATTGTATAGATATTTATCAGAAAACTATTACATAAAATTATAGCCTAATAATTAACTTTTATTAACGTATTTTGATAAAAAAAATAGAGCGATATTAAAATCGTAAGAAAAAAAAAATTGTTTCACAGAACTAGCATTTAAAAGTAATCAGTACAAAACTTAGAATAAAATGCAAGATCTCGCGATCCGAGGACCAATCAGAGAGGGACACACATGCACACACAATGTAATACTCTGATCTCTGATTCCCTGATCGGTCCTACATGATGCTTCCTATTGGTTGTTTGTGTTGCTCCTCCCCCTCTGGGTTTTGCCCTGCTTTCAGTCTTGCTTTTGCCTCCAAGGCAGTAGCACGTGTTTTTTTGCACCTGATGAAGGAAGGCTACGTCCTTTCGAAACCGGTCGTAAATGTTTTCTTTGCCAGACACAATTTTCATTTAATGTCTTTCACAGTTACGTAAAAATATAAAGGCTATCTCAATATAAATAATAATGAAAAACAAAATATTAAAAATTTGTACGTTATACACAGCAAAAAATAAATTTAAAAATCTAAATTATTACTCTCATGCACATTAGTGAGCTTTATTACACATTTGCAATATACATGTGCTATACTGTATGTCGAATACGTTGTGCTAGATATTTAGTTTAACACTATATTTTTCCGAGGTTTAATGAATGAAAATTTTCATTTATACGAATATATAGGTAGAATGAATTTATTTTTAAACAATAAATTAATATATTTTCGAATATATTTATATATATGTTTCAAAATAATTTTCTAGTGCAATATAGTGCATTTCAAGACTTTCTGCATAAAATAACATTTACTATGTGCTATGTAAAACATTTACAATAGGCGTATATGCAAAAATGTTTGCTTGCATATACTTAAATTCATTACAGAGTGTCCCTAAGTTACGCATATGATAATTTCTATTTGCTTACATTAGAGTGTTAATTATAACATGTTTTATGGTTGTCTTCTTTTGCAGGTTCAGCGGTAGCCTAGTCAGTAGTGCATCGAGCTCTTAATTGGAAAACTGAGTTCGATACTCGAGCAATCGTGAAAGATACTCGTTGACATTAATGGTGTCTGTTGCGTGTAATATCCGTTGTGCCTGCCATGACCCTATATTTTCATGAAAATTATACCTCTTACGGTCACCAAAATGGTGATGCTATACCCTCCTTGTATAATAAAAATTGTGATGGTATTTCTTCGGACCATCCGTAAAGGGTCCTAGACCGTTGTCAATTACCCGTGACGTGGAACTAGTGTGACGCATAAATCACTCATATACTCTTCTTTTGCGCAAAATATACAAACTAACGGACATATGAGCCGAAATTCTACTATATATAAGCATTGTTGTTGTTGTCGTGTGCCACTCGGAAATTCCTAACTCCGGTAGTGGAACTAACCGGATGTTTAAGGCATGATGGGTGCGTTTTCCGTTATTTAGGAGCGCCTCATAGGGAGGAAGTACGACTTTAGCTCCAGAGGCTGGTGAAAGATGGCAGCACCAGCGAAACAACAGAAACTCAAGTTTTGATCCGGATCAGAGCGAGCTAAACCCATGTTCCGGTACCCCCCAGAAGTATAATTTTTGATGGGAACTTGGAGGACTTTGCGACCACGACGGAATTTAACGTGCACCAGTCGCCATTATCGTACACGACGGTCTTCGGCCGGCTCGAGGACCGAACCCGCAATCTTTTGATCACGAACTCGCTGCTCTTACCGACAAGGCTACCGCGGCCTTTGTATATAAGCATTTTCGTATCATTACCATCATTATTATTATTTTTTTAAATATAACATAATAATTTTGACTGATATTAACTCAATTTCCACAAGGTACGTTTTAACAGAATTGAAAGCGTAAACAATTTTAGAAAAAGAATAAAAGTTAAAAAATTGTATTAAGGACAGATTACAAATAGGTTCAGTTACACATGCCTCTATTGTTTAAACGTAAGAGCAGTTTATTTTTTATTTATTTTTTAATTTTTTTTTTGAAGGGGGCGGGGCAAAAAGGATAAAAAAATATATATTCATTTGTAATTTATCTGCATTGGTATTTTAGTAACAATATTTAACGTATGTCACATTGAAATTTCATTTACTTTCCCCTATTCCTTTTTCAATTTTTCATTTCTTCCAAAGCATCATAAATATGGTGTAACATTACAGAAATATTAGTATAGTGTTGCTCATGTAAATTTGTGTAACATTACAGAAATATTAGTATAGTGTTGCTCATGTAAATTTGTGTAACATTACACAAAGGTTTGAAAAATAATACACAATATTTATGTAACGTTACAACAATTATTTCAGGCAATTATGCTACCTCTAGTTTTTTGTGAAACGGTTAAACATATACATGGCTTAATGGTTAAACATATACAATACAATAAAACTATAATTAGCATAATATATATACATATGTATGTATGTACACATTATAGTATACTGTGTTGAATCGTTGAAGTAATATCAGTTTAAAACCTTAAAACTTAAGATAAAGTTACATAAAATTAAATTAATTTTTTGATAACACATACCATATAAATGTATCTTTTCGCCAGCAGGCTTTAACCACTTCCTTGATCACTATATTTATATGAATTCTCAGAAATTTGAATAATTGAATCGTTGAAATAAATGTATTTCTATCGGCGAGTATTTTCGCCAAATTTAAACCACGTCGAAATATCGGGATATACAGCCATTAATTAAGTGTAAATGACGTTTAATTATTTAAATTTCATCATGTTGGTTAGAAACACGGTTAATTTCAAATAAATTGAATATGCATTCACATTAGTTTTCAGAGGATAAGAAAGAAACGAATTAGCGTATTTGATTAATTGATAATATAAACAAATAAAATAAAAATATTTAAAATTAACTATCACCTGAAAGTGTATTTAATCATTTTAAAGCAATTATGGCTTCAATTTTTTCAGAAAATTTCAATGACATAGATTTAAATTTTTATTGTTTATTCATTTTTTTATTCACGTGGAAATAAATGATTCATTTTATTTTGAAAAATAAAATAAAACGTTGTAAGCATTTATTACTTTCTTCTATATGCATATATAGAGAAAGTACTGGATTCGTGCAAAATTTCGAACTCCAGTTCACGATTTGATTTTTTTTTTTTTAATTGTCTGTCTGTCAGTCTGTCTTTTTGTAAGTCTGTGTGTGTGTGTGTCATGAATTTTGTGGACGCTGTAACTCACGAACGAATGAACGAAATTTAAACAAATTTGGTACTTAATTGAACCCTGACATATACTGGTACTGATTTGATTTGTGGAACAATTGCTGAACAGGTGGCTCTGTGATCGCAATTGTTCTACATTTTTAACATGGCAGTATAGGAAAAAAATTTCGTATAAATGTGCATGATGAGAGTTAATTTAAACGTGCGATTGTAAAGTTAATACGAATTATTTATAATAATAGTAGTCAACTAGGAAAAAACTTTTGTGCATGTGGGAACATCGTTCCCTCCCTGAGGGAGAAGTACACCCTCGGAGGGAGTGAATTTTCAATATGGGTGTCTTTCGAACGATCTCGCCAATACCTTTAACATGAATGGTTGAACTATAGATCTGTGACAATTCAAAACAAAGTTATAGATATTTTTTTTTCATTTTAACGAAAAAAAAAATAGTATTTATTTTGATATTGGCAACAAATTGACTATCTTTCTGCATTTAGTGATATAGTTGTGTCAGATAACCGTCTGCATTTATAATGGAAAACAGTTTAATAATTTAATAAATAATTTGTATTCAATGAATTTTGTGTAAAATTATATAGAAGAAAGTCATGTTGGGGCCACACCATAGCAGATTTTCATTGACATCAGTTCGAAATTACAACTCAAAGAAAAATGTCGGAAGAAAAAAAAAATGCATAAAACATATATATATATATTAAATGTAATTAGAATATCAGAAATATATGTTTGTTGCATGACTGTATTCGTTTATCTAAAATAAATAAGTAAAGTAAAAAGGTATTCAAAACTGCATGTGCCATATTTTTATTCTGCCCGTCGCAAATAAAAAGGTAGATCAACACTTTCTTATATCAGTATAAATGTTCATTTTATTAAAACGTATGCGTGAAAGAAGAAAACGTGAAAAAAGGATGTTAACTAATATTTGCATACTTGTATGTATTTTAAGTTAAAATTAAATTTTATTTTAAAAACGATATGCTATAATAAGATCAAATAAATTTGAAATTTGAAAATAATTTTCTAATATTTATTATATTTTCCCATATTTATGATTAAAAAAAATTTTTTTGGTCTAATTTTTAGAAATTAAATTTTTGTTACTTGTTTACTATTTACTTGTTTTGAGGTTCCCTGAAACTAAAAATCATATTTTAAACTGTTTGTCTGCGTGTGTGTGTATTTGTGTGTCTGTTATCTGCATATCTCCAGAACAAGCAGTAGCAGGAATTCCAGACTATGTATACTAAATCTGTATCACATAGTAATGTTACATTAAACATTCGTTGAGGTCAAGCAAGCGGGTAGTTTAGAGGGACATGATTCAAATATATATATATATATATATATTATACTAAATTTCAACAATAAACAATAATAAGAATTACAAATTACAATTACTAATGGTCACTTGTTGTAATAATCCGAAACATAAATAAACCTGTTGTGCAGTATAAAAATTTTGAATACAATGTTCTAAATCAATATTCATTGAACTAAAATGAAAATATAGTTAATATTTCTTTGCATATTTCTTTTAACTGAAGGTACATGAATATAAACTCTACTACTATCAATATCTTTTTGAAAATTTACAATATTTGCTTGAGATTTTAAGAGTAAGTCTATACATTTTTATTGTAAATTATGTAAAAAAAAAAAAAAAAAAAAAAAAAAAAAAAAAATCGCTAAATCTTGCACATGTGAAATTGAAATTTATTTTGTTTAAATATTCATATTTCATCATATATATTTAATATATTTATACTCTTATTATATTATTTTGTTTCTAATGTATCGTATTATGTTTTGTATAAACGATATTGCATTTTTTATCCTACTCTGCAAATTAACATAAAAAAAAATAGAAAAAATGCCTATGATGTAATATAAATATTTATACCTTCATATATATATTGGTATTATTCTTATGTAATAGAATACGTATAATTAAATTTACAACGTAATTATATTCTGCATCTACAAAACGTTTCAAACATTATTTTGTTGAAGGTGGTACATTACCACTTTGAACCTTTTTTTTTTTATTATTTTTTTTTTTTTTATTGATCCCTTTTTTATTTCGGAACAAAACTTTTAACTAAAACATATAACAAGTATTTTTTTTTTTTTTTTTTTTTTTTTTTTTTGCTATTGAAGTTTTAAAATAATTCATGATTTTTTTTTTGCAAGTATTCAATATTGATACTAAATTCGATAATGGGACTTTACTTGTGCTAAACACTATGTACGTTTTACAATTTTTAATAAAATCACACAATCAACTGTGGAAGAAAATCATATATTATTGAAAATTTTATTTTTCCGACTGAGTGAAAATAATGCCTGGACCGGGAGTCGAACCCCGGATCTTTAACTTATTTTTTAGTGTGATTTTATTAAAAATTGTATTTCTTTCTCTCATTGTTGAATGGTGTTTTCCATTACCTGCGGCTTATTTCTGTTGAGCTATCTAAATGATAGACCAGATTGTTTCTGCCTAAAGGTTGTCTGAGTGAGTAATGTCAATCGGGTGTCGACCTGGATAGCTCAACTGGTAGAGCCTTCACCTTGTAAGTCAAAGATCCGGGGTTCGACTCTCGGTCCAGGCATTATTTTCACTCAGTCGGAAAAATAAAAATTTCAATAAAATATGATTTTCTTTGATTTTATTAAAAATTGTATTTCTTTCTCTCATTGTTTAATGGTGTTTTCCATTACCTGCGGCTTATTTGTGTTGAGCTATCTAAATGATAGACCAGATTGTTTCTGCCTAAAGGTTGTCTGAGTGAGTAATGTCGATCGGGTGTCGGCCTGGATAGCTCAATTGGTAGAGCCTTGACCTTGTAAGTCAAAGATCCGGGGTTCGACTCCCGGTCCACGCATTATTTTCACTCAGTCGGAAAAATAAAAATTTCAATAAAATATGTACATTTTATTTGTATCAAAACATATATATATATTTTTTTTTATCACATTCGTTCACTCTTATGTATGTTTTATACAAGAACCACTTTCAAGTGTGATTCGCTAGTTTGATTATATAAATTATGTGGACTATCTAGTTATGTATATTATAATAAGCTAATTTTAAGATAAAATAGCTATTCTGTAAATCTATATCCATAAATTAATAACGTAATACAAGTAATTTGGATCTGTCTTTTGATGTGCGAATGAATATGGGAAATCGGTTGATATATGCAATGGTTTAATGTTTGGTTCTGATTCACAGATAACACTACATAAATCTGCTGCACTTAATCTTGGGTGGCTTAAATGTCATGTTGATTTAAGTATTGCATGTATCCAGTTTTCCATGCTTAAATTGGATTGTATGTTATAAGAATGAAAGAGCATAAATCCAATTAGCTTATATATGCAAAAATTGTTTATGTACGATAATATATATATATATATATATATACATATATATGTGTGTGTGTGTGTGTGTAACCAAATTGGGTGTGCATTACATTTTCATAATTTACCGAATACTTTCTATTTCAAATATTTTATTAAATAACTCAAAACGTTCTTATATCATGACGTACTTATATCGTACGAATTATCATGAAACTTCAGATGTGTAAGTACCATGTTATACCTCATACATTTAAGCGAAAATTTTGTTAAGAAGGCAAAAACAGAGTACCAGTAAAAAATTATAGAAAAAACATAATATTTGGGAAATGCTTCAAAGCGTTCTCGCTGTAGCGTATTATTATAAGGCTTCTTCTGATTATTTGTGTTCATTTCCATGATAATTATGATCACACTATCTATGATAGTGGGAAAAAGTACATCAATAGAGATAAAAAAAAGTCTTAAAAAAAAAATAATAAAAAAAATCTTTAATGTAACATGCAGATTGTTAAGGCCAATAAAATGCTATATTTTAAAAAACTTGACATATTACATTAGACATAAGGAACTGCAATCGGAATATAAAAATTAGAAATGTTGAATAAAATTGTGAAAATTTTTATTAAACAGTTTGAACTACACATTCAGAAACGTTAACAAAAAATCATTTGTAAAAATTATTAGTCAAATGTCTGCTATTTATTAAGAAAATCTCCAAAGAGTATCGTGAAATTCAGAAAGTTACCCGTATTAGAATAAAATGAATTTCAATTTAACTGAAAAAGAAAAAGCAAAAATGATAGTTTTTACAATTTTTATTTTTATTTCAACGAACACTATATTACGATTAATTGAATCAAAACTCAACTTAAGCGCAATTGAACATGACCTCTTCTAGAAATTTCTACGTACTATTAATTTTTGAATATACAATATATTCGATTCAGGTTTTCCTAGATGTAGCTTAATACATTTTGCTAATGAATTATTAAAAAAAGAAAAAAAAAAAAGAAAGAAAGAAAGAAAAAGAAAAGAAAAGAAAAGAAAAGAAAAAAAGTTAAATATTGCGCATGAGGAGTATAAAATTATTTAATAAAAATATGCATATATCATTAGATATACAATATTTTTATATATTCTGATTGCAGTGTGCCTAATGGCATAGGTTTAGTTTCCTAAAAATTGCTTTCCATTTAGCTTAATACCCTGCATGTTAATAATAATTAAAAAAAAAAAAAAATGCAATTTTTTAAAGAAGCCTTTACGTATATATATATATATATATATATATATATTTATATATGCTATATTGAGTTTCTATATATTAGTCTCATAAAAATGAACACAGAAAATTAGAAAAATCTTCATCATAACATGCTACAGCCATAATACATTTCAAGCATAACTTTTTACGGGGTGATCTCAGACATTTGGTTTTTTATAATTCTTTGCTGTTGTTTTATTTTTATTTTATTCATTTATTTATTTATTTATAAACTTTGAGGACAAAATTTTCGCTGAATTAAAAGTAGTTTAACATGTTCTTTACACTTCTGAAATAAATAAATAAAAAATAATTGCTTCAGGTTTTTTTTTTTTTTTTTTTTTTCTTTAGGTATGACTTTGAAATCGAAAATGAAAATGTAATGCATAATCAAAAATACTTCATCTGTTTAATATTATAAAATGTGATTCACACCTTAAAAATACATTTTCAACCACTGTATTTTCATACACTTTTATTTAATACTAGCAGGCCACGCCCGCTTCGCTGGTCACTATTTTTAAATGAATCATTATAATTAATAAATTCCCAAAATTGCATTAATGTTTATCATGCGAAAAAAAAAAAAAAAAAATGGAAAAAAGAAAAACTCTGATCTGGAAAAATGTCGCACCGGGCCCCACTGCCTTCGGCAGTGTAGACCCGTGCGCGATGTGCACGCACGAATGCATATATATGAGCGCTGCGCGCGTATTCCTTCACCACCCTTATGATATCTAAAAATTCAATGTTATTACTCATAAACTTTTATTCTTAAGAAAAGTAATTACAAAAAAAAATCTGATCGGGTAAAAACTCACATTGAGTCCCCTCTGCCTTCGTCAGTGTAGACCCGCGCGCGCGCAGTGCGCACGAATTCATATATACGCTCGCTGCAAGCGCGTATTCCTTCACCACCCTTGCTGTCCCTCCTCAATTTTACACTTTCGAAAATATCCTCGTAGTCACCCAAAATCTATATATACCAATTTTGAAGGGTCTAACTCAATTTCCAATTTTTTGCCCCCCTTGAGGACATCTTAAAACATATAAATCAGGTGAAATCTCGAATAATTGCGATTAGCGCCCTCTATTGGATAAATTTAATGTAGGTTATTCGATAATATAAAAGTACTTTAAAATATCTTTCGAATGATGTATTAAAAATAATTTAATCATATATCTGGACTTAGAAATTTTTGTAATCTACTGTTCAATTCCAAATCAACAAAGCTTTAAAATGATGTATTACTTATGAAATTATTTTAATTAGTAGCTGAGATACAAAAGAAAACCCATTCAGGACACCTCAAAACGTGTAAATCAGGTGAAATCTCTAATTCCACTTTCGATAATATAAATGTACTTTAAAATATCTTTCAAATGATGTATTAAAAATAATTTAATCATATTTAGAATTCGAAATATTGAAATTTCAATATATTACAGCGCCATCTGGCGGTAGAAAATTCTGTAATCGACTGTTCAATTCCAAATAAACAAAGCTTACAAATGATATAATACATATAATATTATTTTAATTAGTAGCTGAGATACAAAACAAAACCTAATCAGGACAACTTAAAACGTCTAAACCACGTGAAATCTCGAATTCCATTACTTACGGTAGACGGTTAATGGAAGGTGACAGAAATTTGTGGCGTCTACTGTTGATATTCAATTCAAATAAGTTTTTAAATGACATATTACTTTTGAAATTATGCTAATTAGAAGCTGAGATACGAAAATGATATAAACACTATTATAAAACAATTTATGTCTGACTTTTTCATGATTTTCTCCGAAACTTGCGTAATTCCGGGCTAAATAATGTTAAAAATCCATAGTATGAAATGTAAAAGGTGTATCAGAATTCGAAAATTGCAAAATAAAAAAGAATAAAGGCACTCTGGGTTTTCCGTTGTTTTCTCCGAAACAGCCGTTCGTTTTCTACTTTTTCGCCCCCCCCCCCTTTCCGTCCCTTCTAATCATTTTACGCTTGAAAATATCCGCAATCGATTCATCTTTCCTTAAAACCTAATAATACCAATTTGAAACACTGTAACTCTTTTTTTTTTTTTTTTTTTGCTTTCTTAATAATTCTGCACTTTCAAAAATATTCAGAATCGAATTATCGGGCGTTAAAACCAAATATTACGAAATTTCATCGGCATATCTCAATTTAAAATACTGCAAAATATAAAGCAAAATTTAATCTAATTTTTTTGTTTATCCACATACTTTCATGAAAATTGGACAGTAGCTTTATAATATGCTGTCTAGGCCGAATATTAATTCAAATGTAACGTGAATGAAAATTTGAAAATTTTGAAAATTGCAATTTTCCCCCCACTATAAAACACGTGACATCTTGATCAGTTACAACCATTTCCTTTTTCGTTGCAGACGGTCGTCTGGCATTTAAAATGATGTTGCCACAAAAAATTCAAACTTTAGTCAATTTTAAAAAATCTAATTGCTGTACCGATAAGCTGCTTGCACACTTAGATTCAGAAAAAATGCCCCTTTCATTTGGTACCGAAATCGCAACGATCGAACTAATATTTCTAATTAATTTTCCACTTTTTCTGCCTTTAACTCCGTTAAAATATCATTTTTTATGCAATGGCGGTGAAATTTTAGTTATTGAGATCGCTTTTAGATTAGACATCAGTGGACATTTTAATTAATATCTCCACAACTAATGAAAATTTTTAAATTTTGTTTTCAGGAGGACCTTGGAAAGGCTCCAGGGCATCCGTATGTCAGCTATTGTACTTCTGCGTTCAATAGGGGCTGAATGTATAGTAGAACACACAGACAAACGTTTCCTTTTATTTTTATAGATTTTTATTTAGTTATTTCTACTTCATATGCTGTCTATTTACATTTCTGTAATTACTCTGTATTTATAAATAGTTAGCAATAAAAAAATTACGATGACTAAAGTCGAGCACCCCACACTTTTTTTCACCATTAAAGCAAGTTATATTTATCTGTATATTTATCAATGTTCTTTTCTTATTTGAAGCATAACTCAAGGATTGGTTTATATTGAACTTTACCTGTTGCAAGCAAAGTCTAGATTCACCAAAAAAAAAAAAAAAAAAAAAAATAGGGTTCATTTTATGGTGACTTATAACATACGTACCAAATTTCACCTCATTCGAACAAAGTATTTAAGCGTTATCGTGTTCCAGCATACGCACACACACACATACATACACCATCGTAAAAAATAGTAAAAATTAAACCAGGTGACCTTAAAAAAAAGAAATACCAAAATCTCGAAGGCGAATTTTTGACATGATTACTGCCCTTGCCTTACATGTGTATGTTCGGAAATTAAAGAATCACAGTGTAAATTAGAAAAAAAAAATGTTTAGCGTGTATAAATGCGATTTTTGCAGTAGAAGAGATTTTTTTTTGTGTTTTATAACAGGTGATATTGATTTTATTTAGCGGCAGTTATAAAGGTAGCATACATTGATTTGATTCCGGTACTAGCAATCTAATCAGACTAAGCGGCTGATTTTATTAACCAGTGAGTTTAATAAACGGCAGTTACTGCATTTGTAAATATAAATATAATTACTGATAATTTAATTCCATGAAAGGCGTTACCATAATTGCTCTAAATTTGCTTGGTAAATCCCTTAAATAATGTAAATTATTCTCTCGAACATGACGAACTTTATATCGTATCCGAGTGCTTTGACAAATCTTACACCGAATTATATGCGTGACCTCACGCACAATACGACTGAAAGAAGAACGAAAGTGTCAGTTTATCGAGTCTCCATGTTTGTGTTTCAGAAGTAGCTCGGATGTTTCTCGCCACGACCTTTACTTACGGAATTGTGGTAGAAATTTTAATTCATCGGCAAGAGGGCAAAAATATTAAAAATTACCAAGAAGATCCTACAATCATATTTTATTTTTATAATTTATTTATTTAAGCACAGTGACCAGAGGAGCGATAAGACCACTAATATGCACTACTGTCCATTAAAATTGTAACACCGAGAAGGAATGCAAAAATCAGAATGATATTTTTTGGGCATATACATTATAGTAAGTAGAACAATTTATTAAAATTTCACGAAATTTGGAGTAATATGTACTTAGAAAACAGTACATAAAGTAGCGACAACCGTTGTGAGCAAAAACAGCACTTATCTGCCTAGGCATTCAATCAAACAGCGATTGGATGACATGTACGGGCAGAGCACTTCATGAAGTTTCAACACGAAACCACAATTCATCGATAGTAGTTTCTGGGGAGTGGTTGGGTGTCAGTCGCTTTTCAACAATTAAACAGTCATTTTCATTAGTGGTAGATCAGGAGAACGCTCAGACCAGAGCAACAGTCGAACATATTCTGCATCAAGGAAGGTCTGGACAATAAGGACAAATTACGACCTTTAATTACCCTGCTTAAATATTGCGCTACGAAGGCCCTGAATATAGGACAGAGGGGTGGGCCTTAGCTCATCAGAAATTTAATTGCTGCTATTCAGAGTGCCGGGAATATGAACAAGAAGTAGCCGAGACTACTTGACCTACTTAAACGTAGCCCATATCAGTGATGCAGTTTTGAGGGTAATCAGAATTTTGGTAGCCGCATACTGAGTCACCACCTGGATTGATGGTATGTTGTACCATTGGATACACGTCCCGATCAACTCTTGTTTTCATTCCCGCCACTCTGAATACCAGCCATTACATTTCTGACGAGTTAAGGCCCATAGCTCTGGTCTATGTTCAAGGCCTCCGAAGCCCAACATTTAAGCAGGACAATGCACGACCGCAAGTTGTCCATATTGTCCGGACCGTCATTGATGCCGAATGTGTTCGACTGTTGCTCTGGCCAGCGCGTTCTCCTGATCTCGCACCGATGAAAATGACTAAATATTCGTTGAAAAGCGACTGGCCCCCCACCACTCACCAGTAACTACGATCGATGAATTGTGGCATTATGCTGAAGCTTCCTGAAGTGCTCTACCCGCACATGTCATACAGTCGTTGTTTGATTCAACGCCTTGGCAGATGAGTGCTGTTTTTGCTTACAGATGTCGCTGTTTAAATACTGTTTTCTCAGTACATATTATTCCAAATTTTCTAAAATTTTAATAAATTGTTCTTCCAACTATAATATATGTGCCCAATATTAATCATTCTGATATTCACATTTCTTTTTGGTGTTGCAATTTTAATGGACAGTAGCGTACATATATGTATATATATATGTGTGTGTGTTTGTGTGTGTGTGTGTATACAGGGTGTACCAAAGTCACCCCCCCCTCCTAACTCGAAAATGAGTCGGAATTTTGAAAAATGGCGAAACACGTATTTAATGAATTCGAAAGGGACCTCTTTTGTTGAAAAAAGTTTGGGCCCGGGCAAGGGGGGCTTGGGGGCCGCTAGGGAGGGCAACTTAAGAATTTCAAATAGGAAGGTATGTCTTGTGATACATCCCTGGGAACGCCTCTTCAAGACAATGAATTTGATATAAATAGTTTCGCCCAACGACGATTATTAAATGAGCCAAATGAGTTTTTGAAATGTGAATTTTATACCTATGTATTCCCTTTAATAATCACTGCAGAACAAAACTTTTTATACCAAATTCATTGTTTTAAAAGAGACGTTTCCCGGGATGCATCACAAGCTATACTTTCCCATCAGAAATTCTAAAGTTTCCCTCCCTAGCCTCCCAGGCCCCAATTTTTTTTTTTTTTTTTTTTTTTTTTCACCGAAACAGGTCCCTCTCCAATTCCTTAAATATGTATTTCGCTATTTTTCAAAATTTTGACTCATTTTCGATTTAGGAAGTGGAGGGGATTTTGGAACACCCAATGTATATATATATATATATATATATATATACCTACATACTTTAACAAGAATTAAATTAGTTTACATTAAGTCAACTATTTTAATAAAATATCTGGGACACATATTACACTGTTTAATGTTAAAAATGCTGAAGTTTTCGTATAACAAAATGTTACATAAAAATTTAAAATATACATATATAAACAAAGTGCGTTTAAAATAAATTAATAAATTAGTTTAATTTTGCAATAAATCTTCTTTTACGTTTATTGGTTCTTATATTACTTTATACAAAAGAAATTGTACATAAGGTATTTTTATATATGTATTAATGATGACAATTTTTCGTGAAAAAGTAAGTTACAGAAAAAAACACCACAACACAAGCTATTAAATGCATCTCAGGATATCAAAAGAAATTAATTACATTTACGTTTAAATAAATATTTGTTATATATTTGGATAAGATGTAATCACATTATTTGCTCTAGTTGTTTTGTTTGAATTTGTGTTTGTTATTTCACGCTTCACTTAAAATAATGTTATAAATAAATGATAGAAATAATTGTACTGACGTATTTGGATTAATTTATAAATGCTGTATGCTACGACTTATATGTTCTATTTTCAGAAGTGAAAACAATTGATTAAATATGGTTAAATATTTTTAAAATAAATTTCTTCCCATTTTTGTGCTGTTATATTTGCTTTAATAATTAATTAATCTTATAATAATAATAATAATAATAATAATAATAAACATTTGTAAAGTATATGTATTGTATTGTATGAAATATTTTCAAAATTCATTCTTTAGAAAATTCTCTGGAATTAGTTAGATATTAATCTGTAGCTTTTATAGACAGTTGAGTAATATTTTTAAAATATATTTTCATACAAGATATCTCAAAAGTTTTAATCGCTATTTAAGCTTTAGAGATAAGTGGGCAATGAAAAGGTTAATTTTCAAAGTCACATGTTTTACATTTTTTGCTTTATCTTACCTATATGCCTGTTAGAAAAAGTATTGTTTTAGGGACAAGTTTTTGTAATTGTTTTCTTGTTATATTTACACGTTTAGAGGTGTGCTGAATCCGAAGATCATGTGCTTTGTAATGAGTCTGTGCGTTTGTCAGTCTGCCTCGGTTTGTGTTTGTTATCAGCATATCTCGAAAGCAAATAACAGCAGAAAGTTCAAAAGTACTTGTTATCATAAATCATTATCATGGAGGGCTGCTATGCTGAACTTTTCGTTGAGATCAAGCAAATGGTTCATGTACAGGGACACCCAAGAAAATTCAAATAAATTACATCTATGTGAGAAATTGAAGGAAAGTAGAGCTTGACATATATAGGCTTCACTAAACCAAATGAAATGAGTATATATTTTTTGTATGCATAAAAGCAGGTTTCATATTGAATATAATATGCAAATCACCCCTTTTCTTTTACAAGGCTGCACCAAAGAATTAGAATATAGCGAGGCAGCCCTTTAAAATTGATGGAAGTGTATTTCAGGTTGTATTGTGAATAATCTAATATAGAATAATATTTAATTGCACCATGTGGTGTGTGCATATTTTTTAGACGATTTACAAGGATGTCGGTAATTAAGCATTTTTTTTTTTTTTTGAATGTAATTATTGGAGGTGCTTTGCTATAATATTTTACTATGTCCAGAAAAACTGCCCAGGAATTAAAATTAATTCCTCATATCCATACGGAAAACAATATACTTTTCTTAAATCAAGGTATTCATAGCTAGTTTTCTTTCTTTTTTCTTTTTCTTTTTTTTTTTTTTTTTTTTTTTTTTTTTTTGTTTGTATATTTACACTTTTTAAAGGCTTCCTGAACATCGAATTCAATAAAAATTCAAGTATTTAGCGTTTGATCTTTATCTCTGTGTCTCATCAGAGTAACTTAAAAACAGATGATTGCAGAAAATTCAAATATTGTATTTTGAAGTTAATATAAGTTTGTTACTTGAAATGTTTGATCAGTATGAAGGAATAGTGCATGTTAAAGTTGTTCTGAATAATTCTAAATTAACTTTTAAGATTATTATTTTTTTTTTATTCTTTATAAATGCAGGTAAAATAATCTAGCGGTGGTTGAGACGGGGGGGGGGGACAGTATCCTCCGCCAACCTGAATTTGTTGTCAAATAAAACTGTTCCGAAGTCTAATTTGAACTGTGTTTAACGCAGATTTTCATAGTAGTACTCTCTATTTCACTCCTTAATCGCCAATCTGTATTTATAGTATTCAATTTCAGAGTAAGATAAAGTCGGGTGTGTGTCACACAAGATTATTATACAATCTTTCGAGACAAATTTGGTGAAATCAATATTTGTCATGAAACAATACGATTTGGAAAAGATGCATAACTCTATCTTTAAAACAAACTGAATTATGATACAGAGAATATATTCATTTATGCCGCCTTTCTGTATCATATAAAATTCTGTTTCTTCAGTGAATATTGGGATTATATGCAAATTGATATTGGATTTCCTATACTATTATAATTCCCAACTTTGTTCTCTACCTCTTCTCTAAGTGTGTGCATAGAGTTGGGAATAGCTCTCTGTATATATGTATACATATATTATTGCTTACTTTTTATTTATTTTTGAGAGCATACGTAAATAATATAAATAAGTAATTAATGTAATTTGTTTAAAAAAAAATTACTTATCATGCCTAACTCCCTTGTATTTCTAAATAATTATGGTGATAATTTATATCGGTTTGAAATTGTTCTGCGTATTAAAAGAAAAAAAACAATCAGTATCCTAACATTTTGTAATTTAAAACTTACAAGGAATTTTTTGAATGGAAATTTCAAATAATTTTATAAATCACACCTCTGGAAAAAACAAATAATTGGTATTCTTTATTAAATTAATAACAGAAAATGGATTAAATCTCCCTGCATTTTGAAAACCCATTTTTTAAAACACAGTAAAAACACATTTTTTTTTTTTTTTTTTTTTTTTTTTTATTGATATTTTATATTATTTAATAAACTATTATTGTATTGTTCTTAATAGCTTTAATTTAATGAAAATGTTTTTTTTTTATTTTTATTCACAAATATTAACTATTTAGAAATTATAGTTTAATTAAAACTGCATTAAATTAAATAAAAATACGATTTCCCATTGTATGACATTTTTAATAATTAATTGTAAAGAATTATAATTATAAATTTGAATTAGACTAAGTAATAACAATTTTACAATGTAAAATTTTATACAGTACAAAGACCAAAGATTTATTCTTCAGTAAATTACACGAAAAATTATACGAATAGGTGCTAATTTAACTAAATCTTGAGTCTATATAAAAAAAAAAATAATAATAATCACACTTTTGTATGTACAATGATTATTTAAAAAAAACTTTTCCTTTAATACGCAGTTCTTAAAATTTAAAATCTTAAAGGAAAAATCATTGTGTTTAATATCATTTTTAGAAAAAATGAAAATTCTTCCATTTTTAATAAAATGAATCGAAGTTAAAATAATAATAATAATAATATTATTTATTACATTTCTTAGAAATTAAAAGAAAGTATTTGCCTTTTTTTTAATATTTCTTTTCTAATGCTTTTTTGAAAATTCAGAATTTAGAAACCATTTTATGACTTTTAATACTTTGCTGTCACATACACCTGTATTTAGAAATTTCTTTTAGATTAAAATTTTGTTTCTGAATTACGAATTGTCAGGTGTGTATGTCAAAAGAACGTTAAAAATTTTCTTATATAGTAGTTATTTTAAATCATGAGGAATTTGAACAAAAGAAAGAATTATTATTTGCATTTCTTTGTATTTGGAAGATATTGCATATACATATCTATCTATCTATATATATATATATATGTGTGTGTGTGTGTGTGTGTGTGTGTGTGTGTGTTAAACCAATTTACTTTTTAATTTATTGTTAATATTTGTCCACTTTTTTGTAGGTATTTGATATTTTTTCTGTTTTCAATGGATTTCTTTTTCCCTCATATATATATCCTTTGACTTCGTTTCTCATACATTTAAGTAAAATTTATAGATTATTTTCTCTATTCTTCAATTTATTTCATTTGCCTCATAGAAAAATAGGGCATAAACAAGTGTTAATAATTATTTTCATTCTTACAGATATTCTGATACTTACCTGTGTTTGCATACAAAAACTCAATTTATATATAAGATGAAGTTTTAATGGCTGTATATATATATATATATATATATTTGGAGGGGGAGGTGGAAAGATATGTTTACTTTTACGTTTTCATTTTTCAATTTTACTTTTATTTATTTTATTTATTTATTTTTCCAAGAGTCTTATACTTTTCTCATCGTAAATAATTTAATATTGGAATTTTCCTTTTTATGGCTATTTAACTTTCATTTACGTCTTACACACACACACACACACACACACACACACACACACACACATATATATATATATATATATATATATATTGTAACGTATTCGGGGTTCGTGTATTGTCCGTGAATGAATAAAAATTCTTGAAATTTATTTACAGACAGCATAAGCTGTAATCAATAACAGAGGTTCCATCAGACGGAAGGTCCTAGAATTGCAAGATCTTCGCTTTAGCTGAACTGCAGACGGCCAAAATGCGATCCTATATTTCTATCGCATATTTCCAGAAATTTCCAGGTATTTCGTGAATTATTCCATTTATAGATTCATTAATTAATGGATCAATAATCCATATTTTCTAGATAAATATGGCAAAAAAGTCATCAAGGTGGAATAAATTCGGCTACACCGTGCCTAATTCGCCTCCAAAGCCCTTTTCTCCTTAGAGAAACTCTTTTAATGGGTTTTAAGGGAAAGGGAGCTATTTCAATGCCAAATCAAGGAAGAAATGCAGAAAACTAACAATTGAAAACCTGACTAAGTCTCTTTAAATTAAATTACGTAAAAACAACTATTAATCCCAAATTCTAAACATTGCCTTCTTCCGAGGATTGCACATCCCGGTCAGTACAATCCTCGGTCAAGAAGTAAAATCAAACAGATTATACTATTTAGAATACAAGAAACAAATTGCGTGCAAACATAAAATAACACTACAGAATGTAAAATTAGGTAATTTAATTATTTACACTATATCCAAAAAAAGTACAATACAGACGAATATTTATATTACGCATATAGAGGTTTAGCAACATTAATGACCGTAAGAAAACCTATGCTAATCTATCAAAATGAACTCCTTTTTGTTTTGGTGAAGGAGTTTTAGTAATCCGAATTAAGATGTCATTTTTTTTTGGACTGTATAGGAATCGTCCTAATTAGACTATTGCTTGGAAGATAGTCTTCTAATTCGAACAGTGTGCTACAACCAAACCTTTTTCCTTCTTTGAATTCGTGCTGTTTAGGCTTTATGTCATACTCGTTTTCCTTCTCTTTATATCCTTGTGAGTCTGCTCGTGCGCAAAGTTGTGCCCGTCTTCAAATCAGCCCCGGAAGTCTCGAATGTACTCCTCTAGCGATGAAGGTGCATCTGGTTGGCAACAAAAGAGGAGATCACACGAAGGACGAAGTTTACGCACAAAATACATCTTTTCGGGAGTACAGCCAATTGTTTGGTAGACAGCAGGAAAAAAGGCAACGTTAAATCCCAAACTTGCTGAGTTTTTTCTAGGTCGAATAACTGATAGAATCTTTTTAATACCGCAGAAGTGAAGTTCGTACTTTAATAGATATGAAGCTATAGGAGTGTGTGCTCCATGACACCTATTGCTGCACTAGTAACTTTGCAACATTGCTTGTCACTTGATTGGGACAAGACCGCGCCTCATGCGACTTGGTGAAATAATCCATCACAGTAAAAATGGTCTCATTGTCTCTGGAGGTTCGTGGAAAACACCCAAGATGTCGAGTTGTGATCTGCTCAAATGGTGCTTCCATATCATACCAATGTAATCTTATTCGGACTCGTTTCTTCATGCCTTTAAGTGCAGCAAAAGCATGACAGGCACCATTTTTTAACGTCATTCATTTCCTTGCACCAATAGAAACGTTTTCAAGCTTTCTCGAGAGTCTATATTACATCAAAATGTCCTCCGTTCGGTATTATGCAGATTATCTAAAACATCTTGAATGTTCTATCCTGGTAACAAGATTTGTCATTTTAAATTCTGTCCATCGTCAGACTCCCACTTTCTGTATAATACGCTGTGTCTAATATGAAGACAGTCCCAGAGTCCTGAGTATTATTTCTTGATGGGGCTGAATGTGGAAATGGCATGTCATCTAGATCTATTGCTAGACATCTCCTTAAATTATAGTATTACCTTTATATATTTCTGAATAGGTTTATCTAACTTCTTCATCGTCCCATGGATCCTATTTAGACGACGTTCAAATTATTGTTTATCAATAAACTGGATTTATCAGCTGATATTTCTCTTCAGCTCTAGAGCAGTACTTGCAATTTTCAGAGCAGATATATCCCTTGGCAAGGCGTCTGCATTTCAATGAGCTCCTTTTCGATGACGTATTTCAAAGTCCCATTGCTGGAGGCGCTGTATCCACCTAGCAATCTGCTTGGATCCTTGAAAGTTAGCAGCAACGTTAAAGATGCATGATTAATCCGGAGCATGAACCTCCTGGCATAGAGTTAATGATGAAGTGTTCTATGGCCTTTACAATGAAGAGTAGTTATTTCCTGAAGTTATAGTAGTTTTGCTCCGGTTGACACAAACATTTACTCCTGTATGCGGCAACACGTTATTGGATGTCGACTTCCTTAGACAGAGCAGCACCGACACTTTCCTAGGTTACATCAGTATTTAGTGTGAATTCCTAGTCGGGTTGTGGATACTTAAGAAATGGCAAAAATATTAAAGCCTCTTTAAGTCTCTTGAATGCTTTTTTACAGTATCCTATCCAGAGTAACTATTATTTAGCTTTAATTAGATTGTGAATATATCTGAAATACTTGAAATGTTCTTTATAATCCTCCTATAATAAGTTTATAATTCTAGGAAACTTCGCAATTGATATATATTTTCAGAGTGTCTCTAGTTCTCGACAGAAGAAAATTTGTCAGGATCGATTCATAGAATTTTTAGCAGAGATTATATGACGGAGATATATTATTGCACGACGGAACAAATTGCTCTTGTTAGGATTCATTTCGAAGTTGCCTCATTTTTAATTCTTTAAACAGCCTACGGGTTTTTTCTAAATGTCCTTCAAAACTGTGCAACGTAATAGAAATATCATCAAATTACACTAGACAGAATTCATAGGAAAGTTCTTTTAAGCATGTCTCAATCAGTCGCTCGAACGTTGCAAGTGCGTTACAAAATCCAAAATGCATGGATGCTTGTGTGTACGTATGTATGTATATGTGCGTGTGTATCTTGCATATTTAAAGAACGGTTTTGCATAGAATGTTGGAACTTAGTATAGCATCTAGTTGCATACCTCCATTTTTGGTCTTTTTGTGATTTTAATTCTGGAGATAGTTAATAAAATTATATTCATAATAACATAAAATTTTGGCCATTTTATGTTACATACCGTCATAGACATTTCAACAGAAGCTAGTGATAATGATTCTTAATAATATTGTTATGAACGTTGTCGACATTTTTGCGGATAGAAAGTAGTTCGTAAAGAAATAAGCAGGTTCTAGTCGACAAATGCACTTTATTTAAAGAATATTCTCGAAACAGTCGAAAAAAATCGTTGTAACACAAAAATTAAAAATCGACGAAAATCCTTAAAACAATCCAATGAAACAATCATTCGTACCACAAAAGTCAAGTAAACAACGTTAGACAGTCCACAGTGAAGGAATGTTCGACATTCAGGAACAATGATCAACCCCTCGGTTTGAAGTCTGAATAGAATATGAATTCATCGAGAGTCTTATCAGATATTTACAGGCATTTCAAGGTAATTCTACGATAGAAACCAGTGAACCATTCCAGAAAATTCTAGATCTTTGATATTATTGATCTTCCAAACTTTAGAATCCTTAAAGTACAAAAAAATGTTTTCGCCAAATTTGGTCGCTAAGTTCCAAAATTGGACGCCAGAGGTTTAAATCTATGTTAGGGGTAAACGTGGTGAGATTAGGAAACAAATTTGGTAGAAAACAGTAATTTAGATTTGCCTGGTTAAATAAGCCTTTTTTTTTTTTTTTTTTTTCCAATTTTAACGGGTTTTTCTTTCTTTTGGAGTATTGCTTATTTTTTCGACACTAATTTTTGCCAAAGAGTATAATTGCTAGCCATTTACTCGAATAAAATCCATGGAACTGTAAGTAGTGCATTTACCAATGAGACATTCTGTAATACGCAGTGGAGTACTATTCCTGAACAAACGATACTCGTTCTCTGCGGTGTGTATAACCCTAACAGCATATCTTCTCCCCAGCATACTTCAAGATGTCTTCAGGATGAAAAGACATCCCAGGACATCCTCAAGATGTACTGTGGATAATTGTGTTGTTAGGAAATACTATTATCGGGATTGCTGTGGATAGAATAATAGTTTTCCTCAGTTGTTTTCGGGAATTTTGATAGAATTGAATCTGCCTGTTTATTTACGAATCAGTTATGACACACAAAAATGTTAATGTTTTTCAAACAATATTTATATTTCAATAGTTCTATAATTAAGTCATCTGGTGTGCACATCAGATTTCTTTCATTTTTTTTCGCATATTATAAGGTAAAACCTCCCTTATTTTTGCTTATTATAATATTCTAAAACATTCACGTGCTTTGCTAAAAAGTATAGTTTTCCAAAACTCGATAATTTAATAGCTTGAACAAATATTTATTTTTATTAGGTGAGTCATTTATATACGAAACATTTTTGACGATAAAAATATTTTATTATAGACTTGTTTTATTAAAAAAATAACTTAATTTTGTGTGTTTAATATTTTCTTCTTTTCATGTTTTTTTCGATCCATAAAAATATTTTATTTAAATGTTAAAATTTCTTCTGAATTAAATATAGCTAACTTTCATAAAAATATTAATTAAATAATCCGTATTATGTAGCTAATAAATACGCAACCGAATTAATATTAAATACTTTAGATATGAAGTGATATGAAAAATTTATGACTTTTCACTAGCATAATATCTCTTTCTTTCAAATTCTAATTTAAGTTAAAATCCAGGGATTAAAATGAGCGTAAATTAACTTCCTGTGCATAATGCATAAAATAATGAATAAAGGTAATAGCTTAGGATTGCAAACAAATAATATTGCGGCAAAATTAAATTTTCATGAGTATTAAACTTAAGGTTTATGCACTTACGAATATTCACTCATCGTAAACAATCATGCGCATTTTCTAAGGCAGATAAGAATTAAATAAATACCATAAAATAAACAGCTCCAAAACGTAATAAGATTTTTGATTGAATCAACTCAATGAAACGGAATTTTATTTAACATTGATTCACATCTTCAGTACTGGATACAATCCAAGTGAAATTTTATAAAATGATATTGGAAATTAAAATGATGCATTTGAAATTCATCGGAAAACTAGAGCAATAAACCGTCTAAAGCATGATTTGATATACATAATATTACAATTATATAGTATGTCATATAAAATTCAAAACTTGATGAATTCACTAATTATTATTCTATTTATAAGAGCTTTAAAAAGTAACGTTTTCGACTATAAAAAAATATCTTATTCACTTTAAAAACATCTTTTCTTAAAAAACTTGAAAAAAAAAAAAAAAAAAAAAAAAAAAAAAAAAAAAACTTTTTGTGTCGAAACAAACATGTTGATGTTGAAACATATATTTTGAACAATTTAAATCCAGTAGGTTTGATATTTAATGGAGGCTCTTCGGCAGTAGTGGTGCCATCTACTTTTTTTTTTATTATTCATTATAAATATAATGAACATTATTTCGTTTTAATTTATTTATTTACGTTGGATATACATATTTATTAATTGTGGAATTTATGTTACGTATACGGTAACTTAATTCTGCAGAAAAAAAAAAAAAAAAAAAAAAAAAAAAAGAGATTTTTAATGAAATAATATTTGCATTTAACTCTTAGATTTTTTTAATTTAGCAGCGGAAACGATTATTTTCTAAAATTTAAATTATAAAGCAAATATCAAAGATTTAAATCTCTAATAATAAGAATAAAAATAAATAAATAAATAAAAAAAATACTGAAAATTTCCAGTGATTTTATTTGTGAGGTTTTTCTGAACATTGTATTAGGTATGTAGGAACATTATGCAGATGTTCTGCGCGGTAAGAGCTATTAACTGTAATATTTTAAATATAGAATATTTTTACTTTCTCCTACCCATATTCATTCTAGATGAAGGCGGTATATTTTTTTCTCAGTGTTATATCTGCACGTTTTTCGGTCCCCTGAATCCAAAAATCATGTTTTTAGTGGTTAGTCTGAGAGTGTGTGTATAAAAAACAAACAATAACAGAAAATCCAAACTCGGTATTCTAAATATGTATCATATAGGATGCCACACTAAACTTTCCGTTGAGATCAAGCAAATGATTTGTGTACAGAGACACCCAAGAGAAATGGAATAAATTACGTCTATGGCGGAGATTGCTGTTGTGTAAAGTATAAATATCTATAGACTGCACTAAACCAAATGAAACGAATATATAATTTTTATATGCGTAAAAACATGTATCTTGTAGAATATGGCATGGAAATCATTTGCCGTTTGTTCACAGGGCTACACAAAAAAACGAGATTACAGTGCGACAATACTTAAAAATTGATGGAAGTGTATTTGAGGATGTGCCGTGTGTTATTAATAAAGGATTGTATTTATTTCTAACATGTGGTGTGTACCTAACCATCAGACGATATACAGGGCTGCCAATATTTAAGCTGCTCAGAAATTGAAATTAATTCCTCATAGCCAGATGGTAAATAATGTATTATTTTAATCTAAATATTGAACGCTTGTTTTTGTATATTTACATGGTATGAGGATTCTTGAATACCGAAATCAAGTTTCTAAAGTTTGATCTTTGTCTGTGTCTCTTTGAGTAATTTAAAAACAAATAATTTCAGGTGACTCAAATGTTGTATTTTGAAGTTAATGCGTTTGTTGCTAGAAAAGTTTGATCAAGATTGATAAATTTCAAGGAATGTTGGTGTGAAAGTTGTCCCGATAATTTTAAGTGAACTTTTGAATTTAATAACAGATTCGAATTCTGCATAAATGCAGGTGCAGTAATGATAAGGGTAAAATAAAGCTGTTCCGAAGCCTAATTTAATTGTTTTCATATAGATTTACATAACAGTACTCGTTATCGTAACCCTTTATCTCCCATCTGTACTTATAGTATTAAATTTCCGGGTAAGAGAAAGTCGTGTGAGTGACACACGAGATTATTTTATTATTTATTTGATATACATGCATATCTATTTTTAATACTAAGTAAATGGATCAGATTGCAATTTAATTTTATTCTTTCAAAAAATGTAATAAATATAAAAAAGAAAATAATTCGTAAAGAGAAATTTTACTAAAAGGATTATGATAAGTTCCTAGAAATGTTGGTGTGAAAGTTGTCTCACAGGTTCGAATTCTGTATAAATGGAGGTACAATAATAAAACGGGGGGGGTTAGGGGGCAGTAGTCCCCCTCACACAGAATTACTTGCAAAATAAAGCTGTTCCAAAGCCTAATTTGAATTCTTTTAATAGATTTACTTAACAGTACTCGTTATCATAACCCTCTATCTCCCATCTGTACTTATAGTATTCAATTTTCGGGTAAGAGAAAGTCGTGTGAGTGACAAACCAGCTTATTTTATTTGTTTATTTGTTATCTATGCATATCTGTTTAATACTAAGTAAATGTATCCGGTTAGAATTTCATGTTATACTTTAAAAAATGTAATAAATATAAAAAAGAAAATAATTCGTAAAGAGAAATTTTACTAAAAGGATTGTGATAAGTTCCAAGGAATGTTGGTGCGAAAGTTGTCTGAATTATTTTAAATGAACTTTTGAATTTAATAACATGTTCGAATTCTGTATAAATGTAGGTACAGTAGAAATGGGGGGTTGAGGTTAATTCCTCTCACGTTGAATTACTTGTAAAATAAAGCTGTTCCGAAGCCTAATTTAAATCGTTTTAACATAGTTTTATATAACAGTAATCCTTGTCTCACCCCTTAATCCCTGATCTGCAATTCTAATTTTAAATTTTGGGTAAGAAAATTTGTGTGAATGCCAGACCAGGTTTTTATATATATATATATATATATGAAACACATAGTATAAATAAAATAAAATAAACTTCCAAATGAGATACATGTTCACAATAAATGAATTAAAAATCAATGTGAAAAATAATTATAGTATGCCAAAAGTTTAAGCTGTAAATCAACCCTTATCGGTCTAAACGTCACAAGCAAAATAGTTACATTTAAGTTATATAAAGACATGCGAAGAGAAGTAAATATTAAGGTGGTACCATTTTACTTTCATTCAGGGGAGAGATTAGTGGTTTTTAAAGACGCCCTGTAGGAAAATGCATAAATCATAGTCATTTATACCGTTTACGAAAATCCTTCAATGTAAAATATATAGTAAAAATAATAGTTAATTATGTACATAATAAAGTGTACAAAAAAGGCAAAAATTAAATTTGTCATTATTTATCAGTTCATACTGTTTAAACTCCAAACATACTAAATTTAAAGATAAACTGATAAATAATAATAATACTATTTATTAACTATTTTTTTCTGTATTAACTGCATAAAATGTAAATTATTAAAATGACTTTTAGGAAATCATTTGTTAAAATTACATGAAAAAGAAAAGAAAAGAAAAGAAAAGAATGTTGAATATGAGAATTTGTGACTTTTACAGTCAATTTGTTTATTAATGTTTATTTTTATTATTGCTATTATATTTTAACGGTTAATAAAAGCAGTTTTACAGTCTCTAATGCAAAAACGTATAAAACTACATACGCTTTCACATTCGTGTTTACATATCCTGAATGAATGTTTTTTTTTTTTTTTTTTTTTTTTTTTTTTTATTAATATTAATAATCTGGTGTGTCACTCACACGACTTTCTCTTACCCTGAAATTTAACACTATAAATACAGGTTGCAGATTAAAAGGTAAGATAACGAGTACTGTTATGTAAACCTGTGTTAAACAATTCATATTAGGCTTCTGAAGAGTTTTATATGGTAATTAGTTCTGTGTGAGGGGGGCTACCGCCCCCTCAACCCCCCGTTTCATTAATGCACCTACATTTACATAGAATTTAATTCGGGTATTAAAAAAAATAATTCTGTTTTTAAAAAATTTTTTATTAAAATTATTATTTTAAAAAAATATCTCTTATGATAATGCAGACGATTTCCATATTAGAGAAGTGGTATAACACCAAATATCAAAAAAAAAAGTCTATTTTATTCTGATCATTAAAAAGAAGGGAAAAAAAAAAAAAAAAAAAAAAAAAAAAAAAAACGATTTTTTTTTTTCTAAGTTTTTTTTTTTTTTTCTTTAAAAGTAAAAAAGAATCGATAACTTTGTTTTAAATTATGGTAGATCGGTGGTTCAACCATTCGTTTTAAAGGTATTGGCGAGCTCTTTTGAAAGATACCCATAATGACAATTTACTCCCCTCGAGGGAGGACTTCCCCCCAGGGGGGAGGCGAGGCTCCTACATACACAAAAATTTTTTCCCTATTTTTTTAACTATCTCTATTACAAAAAATATTTAATCGTTTCATTTGGTTTAGTTCAGTCTATAGACGTTAAACTCTACTTTCCTGCAATTCCCCCCATAGACGTAATGTATTAGAATTCTCTTGTTTGTTCCTGTACACGAACCACTTGCTTGATCTTAACGAAAAGCTTACTGTAGCATCCTTATATGATACACATTTAGAATACCAAGTTTGAACTTTCTGCCATAATTTGTTTTTAAGATATGCTGATAACAGACAGACACACAGACAGACACACAGACACACAGACAGACACACAGACATACAGACAGACACACAGACAGATAGACACACAGTCATACACACAGACCATTTGCTAAAAACATGGTTTTCGTATTCAGGGGACCTCAAAACGTGTAAATATAACGAAATCTCGCGTTCGAAAATTTGACCCAAAAACAATACTTTCTCTACCTTATGGGTAAGAGAAAGTAAAAAAATGAAAAAAAATGAAAAGAAATGAAAAAAAAGTTGCATGCACTTTTTATTGGAAAATTATATTTATTGTTATTATTATTATTATTACTAGCATCATTCAACTAACAAAATTTATATTTTAATATTCTAAAATAAATTCCCTAAACTAGTACTTAGAAATTTGAAAGATCTAAAACGGGTTACTCTCACCGTTTTGTCATATAACTACGCACTATTTACCGATTTAAACCACGTTGCCAAAAAGAAAAATAAATGACACTTTTCTTCAATTTTTCCTCTCTTTATTAAATTTTTGGTACGCAAGTCAGTAGAAATTAAAATAATAATAATAATTAAATAAATAAATAAAAATGTCAAATAATTAATATATATATATATGTTCTTATTGTCACTCAACATTCAACATTAACTAATCACGCTAATGTATGAATTACATTTATCTAACTATTGATTAGAAAGTGAGGTTATCAATTACCTTTATTTAATTGTCAGACAATTTATTTGCTATGTCCTAGTTTTCAAAAATTACTGAATAGTCTGGATTGTTTTCAAAGAGAATTTATTGTAATGTGACATAAAATATATAATATTCATTAATCAGGAATCTGAATAGTCATTTTTAATACCACCTTTTTTTTTTTTTAATAGAAATATTTAAAAATCTTTTAGAGTATTTTTTCGATTCAATAACAGGAAGATTATTTTTTATAAATAGTTATATTTAGAAAAGGGACTTGGTTGAACCTGTCGATAAAAAAAAAAAAAGAAGAAGAATAATAATAATAATTAAGCTATGTAAATATATTATATGCAAAGCAATTAAAAAAAGAAAAAAGAAAGAAAAATATGTAGCGACTCTACTTAACTTTCTAAACATTAGGTAATTAAAGGTTGTATAAATAAATTAAAGTAAGATAAGTTGTTAAATAAACCAAAAAGAAAATTATAATAGGTTGTTTGAGCATTTTTCTAAGTGTAGTTTCTGTATAGCATGTCGTTTAATTTAACGCCTGTAACTTACAAATAATTTGAGTCCATAGATCATAATGATAAAGACATTTTCGTTGTGTCCCTGTAAAAAAATATAAGTTCTAGACTCCCCAAAAATCTATACATTTCGCGCGATGGTGACCTATAGTATGTATATAAATTTTCAGCTCAATCAGATGACGTGTTTAGACGCTGTTACACTTTAAATAATTTGAGCCCATAAGCAACATTTTTTTTTTTTTTAATCCTCGTAAAAAATTAAATTTATAAGTGATAGATTCTTTCAAATTTCATACAATGATCTATAATATGTATATGAATTTTCACTTCATTTAAATAAGACGTTTAGACGCTATCACAATTTAAACAATATGAGCCCATAGGCTTTAATGATAGGGGATTTTTCTTTCCATTCTTTAAAGAAAGAGTTAGATTGATCAATAAGAGTTAGATTGATCAAAATCTATACAGTTCTTGCAACGATGACTTTTAACATACATATAAATTTTCAGCACAATTCTATTAAGTATTTACATGTTGTCGTGCTTTAAAAAAATTGGTCCAATAGACCATAATTATAAAGAATTATCCTTAGTGTCCCTGTAAATAAATAAATAACTGTATGAGCTAGATTCACCAAAACCAATAAGGTTCAAGGTACGGTATCTATAACATACATACCATTTTTAAGTCCATTCAGACAAAGCATTTATACGCTATCATATTCACTCACACACCTACACACATGCATACACATAAAAATAACATAGACATAAAATAGACATAAAAATACATAGATACATAGACATAAAAATAACAAACTTGAATACAGGAGACATTGAAACGAATAGGAACATCAGAATATCAAATTCGGATTTTTGACATGAATACAATACTTTCCATACATATGAATGTTTGGAAAGTAAAAAAAATAAACCCTACTCTTATTATACATATGTTTTAAATACCGGATTTTACGTTACCTGTTTACGTTTGTTTGTAGTATTTTCATACGTTGTATAACTCATAATTTATATGAAATATACACAATTTTATTTTTAATGTGTTATAAAACAAATCTGGTGTGAAATAACCACACGACTTCCATTATCCACTATTACATGTATTATATCCATTTTTTGGAGATGTGATCAGAAAAAAAAAAAAAAAAAAAGTGATCAAAAAGACATAAAAATGACCTCACGAAATAGACACCTTAAAACTTTCTGGTATGAGAAACTTAATATACGTGTAAACACGTATAAAACAAAGTTTACATAACAAGTTAAAAAAAAAAAAAAATGGGAGAACAGTTTTTTAATCACAAATTTCCGAGATCAAAAATTATCCTACCTAAGCAGGATGACTGTTAATTTTCCTGTAACAACTACGTAATACATAAGAAAGTATATCTAAAATTGAATTATGTAACAATTTTCAAGAAAATCGTTAGAGCAGTTTTTGATATAACAACTTTTACCAAAACTTTGCATACTTAATTATTGACCGGAAACAATAATTACATACAAAAGATATGTAAAAGGGAATTAATATGGCGTGAAAGAAATCTGTACAGCCTTTTTTTTTTTTTTAATGCATTTGCAAGAACTGAAATTGAGCTATTTATACAGGCCGCCAATCAATTTTCCTAAACAAACCAACTATATCATTCGGAAGGACATCTAACAATGTCTATGTAGCAAATTTCAAGATAATCGTTAAAGTCGTTTTTGAGATACGGACTTACGGTCCCACTTCCGGTTTCCGATGTCCTACTTCCAATTTTCCAATTTTCACCAAAATTTGGAAAATCCATCTGTATACCAATTCTGTCTTATTTCTGAAGTTTCGTAGCTTTATCTTTATTAGTTTCGGGGATATGATAGTCAGAAGATTCCCCATACACATACACACATACACACTCTGACAAATTGCCAAAAACCACTTTTTTGGACACAAGAGATCTTAAAACATGTAAATCAGGTGAAATCTCGATATCGAATTTTTTGACCGAATACAATACTTCCATTACTTATGGTAATCGGTTAATGGAAGTAAAAAGACAATCAACATATTTCACGCAAATATATATATTTATACTTATATTTTATTTATTTTATTTTTTAATAAATCAGTAGATGGTTTTTAAAAACTCTGCAGTGCTTCTTCTTTTTTATTTCGACCGATTTAACTTTTGATTTCATTAAGAGAAATATATATTTTAACCACCGGAGATAGGCCAGAAATTCCTATTTTTACCTTTTTTTTTTTTTTTTTTTTTTTTTTTTTTTAATTAACTTTGATTCTTGTTTGTTTGTTTGTTTGCCCAGTACAAATCTTGCAATCTAATTTTAATTAACTTCCAGACAAGCTAGACATTTGAAACTTTCAGAACAGCTCAGAACACAGTGACAACACATTTTTTTAATACTTTTAGTCAACTGTATCAGGTCCCTACGGCATTCGGCAGCGTTTATATGATTCGACAGAAAATTTATTTAACTAACTTTCCGAATATAAATGATTGAAACTTTCAGAATAGTTTAGAATCCTGTGAAAATGCATTTTTAAAATACATTTAGCCAACTGTTTCGAATTCCTGCTGCCTTCGGCAGCGTTACCAATACAAAGATTTTAATCGATTTTTCACTAACTTCCCGACTAGCTAGAGTACTAGGGCCCGACTAGCTAACTTTCAGTATAGTTCAGAAGACGTTGACAATACATTTTTTAATACTTTTAGTCAACTTATTCAGGTCCCTACTGCCTTCGGCAGCGTTTATATGATACAAAAGGAAATTTATTTAACAAAATTCCCGACTAGCTAGACATTTGAAACTTTCAGAATAGTTAAGAACACGGTGGTGAAAAGGCATTTTTGTAAATATTTTTAACGAACTGCTTCGAGACCCTGCTGCCTTTGGCAGCGTTACTAGTACAAAGCTTGCAATCGATTTTTCAATAACTTCCCCAGTAACTAGACATTTGAAACTTTCAGGATAGCTCGGAGCACGGTGAAAATACATTCTTTAATACTTTTAGTTAACTATATCAGGTCCCTACTGCCTTCGGCAGCGTTTATAGGATTCGACAGAAAATTTATTTAACTAACTTCCACACTAGCTAGACATATGAAACTTTCAGAAAGTTCAGAACACGGTAAAAATGCAATTTAAAAATATTTTTAACTAACTGTTTCGGGTTTCTGCTGCCGGGTACAAAGCTTGCAATCGGTTTTTCAACACTTTCCCAACAAGCTAGACACTTGAAACCTTCAGGATAGCTCAGAAGACAGTGACAATACACTTTTTTAATACGTTTAGTCAACTGTTTCAGATCCCTACTGCCTTCGGCGGCGTTTATATGATTCAACATATAGAATTTATTTACCTAACTTCCCGACTAGCTAGACATTTGAAACTTTCAGAATAGTTCAGAACACGGTGAAAATGCATTTTTAAATTATTTTTAACCAACTGCTTCGGGACCCTGCTGCTTTCGGCAGCGTTACCAGTACAAAGCTTGCAATCGATTTTTAACTAACTTCCGGACTAGATTCCCATTTGAAATTTTTATAATAGCTCAAAACACAATAGCAATGATTTTTTTAATACTTTTAGCCAATTATTCCGGGTTCCCGCTGCCTTCGGTAGCGTTTATATGATTCAACAGAAAATTTAAAAACATGGTTTATAAATATTTGTTTTTATCTTGTAATTATATAAAATAATCTTACCTTTTACTGCTATTTTAAAACATAATTATATTTAACAACAGTACGAATAACCGGCCTGTGAGCATTGCCGATCATTCTATAAATTGCTGGAGAAACAGCTGCCTGTTCTAGCTAAAAATCCAAAGAACATCAGAAGACCCAATATATAAAAATGGCGAAAGACTTTTTCATAGTTGATACATGATATTAATAAATTTCAGAGTAATTTTGTGTGTGTCTCTTGTCATTCCTCTAAACGGAAAATAGTATATCTAATATATTTTACAAAACGATTTTACATACCCTTGGTAAAATTAATCTAAATTTGATTTACAGCAATGTTTTGAATAAATACCGCTATCTTATATATAAATGTAAGCTATCAAACTAAAAAAAACGTGGATTCGTATTTATTTTTTTTTTTCAAATAGTGTATTATTTTTAAAGAATACCCATGCAAAGCACAATTTTTACTTCTATTATCCGACTACCTTAGGTAATGGAAGTATTGTATTCGATCCAAAAATTGGATGACGAGTTTTCACATGATTTACATGCTTTAATGTCTCCTGAGTCCAAAAGTGTAGTTTAAGGCAGTGTGTATGTGTATGTGCGTGCGAGGAAATTTCTATCTATTATATCTCCGAAAGTAATAAATATAGAACAATAAAACTTCCGAATTGAGACACGTGGGATTTATAGATGATTTTCACACATTTTGGTGAAAATTTTAAAATCAGAAGTGGTACTGTAAGTCCGTATCTCAAAAACAGCTCTAACGTTTTTTTTTTTTTTTTTTTTTTTTTTTTTTTAACTGCTACATAAACAATCTATTAAATGTCCGTTCGTATGAATTAGTTGATTAGTTCAGGAAAATTGATAGACGTCCTGTATACATAGATGAATTTCAGGCCTCTCAAGTGCGTTTCTTTAAAAACGTCTGAATGCATGTTTTTTTTTTTTTTTTAGCTTGCCGTATTAACCCGATTTCAGATATACTTTGTTTTCCTGTGATCAATTTAATATGCCAAGTTTTGGTAAAAGTTGTATCTCAAGAACGACTCTAACACTTTTCCTGAAAATTGTGGCATAAACCCATTTTATATAACCTTTATCTTGAATCACGTAGTTATTACAGGAAAATTAATAGACATCATGGTTAGGTTGGTCAGTTTTACATCTCAAAAATTGGTGTTTCAAAAAATAAGTCTAGTGATTTGTTTTCTTACTTTTTAACTCACTACGTGAACTCTGTTTTATTTGTCTTTACATGTGTATGTATTTTACTAGAAAATGTTTAGGTGTCTACTTTGCTAGGTCAATTTTATGTCTTTTGATCCCATTATCTCCAAAAAAGTGCATTTAATAGTGTAATAGTATGCAAGGGAAGCCATATGGTTGCTGCATACCAGATTTTTCTTGTTTTTACTATTGTCAGTCGTTCGACTACTGTCGTCCGTTAAGGGATAAATTGTAAATTTTTTTAAATGTAGATTGATAGACAAATAGATAAATAGATAAAAAGTGTTCTTCTTTTATATGTTTCATTTAAAAATAAAAACAATCTTACATTTAGCTGTAAATTATTCGAAAAAAAAAAAAAAAAAATGATTGAGGAAGAAAAAAATATATATATGTATATAAATCGAAATCTGATATGCAAAAAATGTGTAAAGGAAAAAAAATACATTTAACAAAAACTTATCATTTTTAATGAGCAAATAATTAATAAAAAGAACGGAAAATGTAATATGAAAGTGAAAAGCAATTTAAACAGACTTTCCACATGTCAAGAACGTAACTAATTATTTCTTTTAATTAATGTAAGTGTTAAATTTAAGGCTTCAATTGTTAAAATTAATTGGTTTTAACCTCTTTCTTCTTACCAAGAATTGGAGAAACGGAAAATTAATTTACGATTTTACAAATTATCTTTTTTTTTTTTTTTTTTTTTTTTTCTAAGGTAATTATTTTTTATTTTTAAATCGCTGAAGAGATACAAGATAAAATCAATTTAAATTTTTATTTCGGAGATTAATTTGTTTACAATTAAAAATCGTAAAATGTATTTCTATGTGAATTTCATTTGAATTCTATCACAAAACTTTCTTCCATATTTTTTTTTATACAAATTAACTCAGTACAAATAATTTATTCAAATTATTATTTATTCAAATTGTATTCCATGATAAATTCAGATAATTTTTCTTTCATAAAAGTATAACACTAAATTAAAAAAAAATAAAAATAAAAAAAATCGATTTTATGGTCCATTAACGACATCTTAAAACTGCGCTTTTTAAAGGAAAAAAAAAAAAAAAAAAAAAAAAACTCTTTTTTAAGGTTTTTTTTTTTTCTTTGTAAAATTGAAACAAAAATCTATAGCTTTGGTTTAAATTATCACAGACCTATAGTTCATCCATTCATTTTAACGGTCCTGACGAATTTTTTTGATATATGCCCATATGAAAAATTTGGCCTCCTCGGACCGGGGGCTACATCTGAGCGGAGGAAGCATGCCTCCTTTATGTCCAAAATTAATTTCCCAGTTGAATATCAATTTTATAAATAATTCTTTTTAATTACATAAATTTTTGGTTAAAAATAATTCTGTTTGTGCACATATATATGAAATTTTGTCCTATACCGCCATGTTAAAAATGTAGAGAAAACGGGTTGGCAACGCCAAATGTAGAATTATTTTTACCTGTTTATATCAGAGTGCAACTATAAATCAATTTGTAAGTAATTCTGTGTATTTTTATGTAATCCTGTTCACTAATACGCTCTTAAAGTAAATGAGTTAATTCACCAAGGTTGAGTGTAGTCAATAAAGTGTTTTTTTTTTTCTTTTTTTTTTTTTTTTCTTTTAGTGCAAACTTCTTTAGACGCGTTGAGCACTTTTTGGGTGAACAAAAATCATGGAACTCGCGTCATCGTCGCCGAACGCTTTCCATGAGCTATATGCATATTGTGTATATATGTACATAGATATACCTTCGTGCGTTATTAGTATACATTACATATATACAAAGAGTATATCTCTTTACATACATATCCATATATGTAGGGCACGGCGCGGCATGCCTCATATATATATATATATATATATATATATATATATATATATATATATATATATATATATATGTGTGTAAAATGTATACTAATATGAGTAGTATAGTGGCTACTGACATCTGTCTCTTTCTAGTTCTATACTCTACGTACGTATGACATTTTTCCGCAGTATATACATAGTTCACAAAGTACAAGCACGTTTTTTATACAGACTGTTATATTCTTCTTTTTGCTTTCAATATAAATTTTCAAATAAATAAAGAAAAAAAGGAAATTATTTTAGTCAAATTACAATATTAACACTTCTTTACAAACCAAAAATAATTCAAAAATAATAATCTAATTGCTCGACGATACAATTCACAAGTTACTTAGTTTTCACTTCTATCGGCAGTCCCCAATGACTGCCCCGTTTTTTTTTTTTTTTTTTTTTTTTTTTTTTTTAATCGACTTAAGATAATAATGCAATTCTTCAAGCTAATTAGTAGCTTTTATTTAAACCTAACTTGAGTTATCAACATTTATCGAAACTTGAGTTGTTTCTGCCCATTCATCCAGTTGTAAGCGGCAACATCGCTCTCGCTGCAACGAATTTCTTCAGTAGCACGCAAGTGCAAAGGACAAAGACACTGTAAAGTGATCCAGTTAATTAAAATCATTTCTGTTAAAATCATTAATAAAATAAATAAATTATATAAATATAATGAATAATTTAAGTTTGAGTGAATTATGTTAACTCATTCAATTTACTGATTTTTTTAACTCAAGATGAAACGAGACGTTTCTTTTAGGCGAACAAGTGAAAATTCACTCAAGTTGAGTTATTATCATTGTTTCTTTTTAAGACAGTAACAGTTGTATCCTTTATCTAAAACGCTTGGAAATAAAATAACCTTGATTTAGCTGATGATTAGAGTAATACCGATTCATGTACAGTTTGAATTGTTTAGAGGTATCCTGTTAAGTTTTGCGTTTATTATAAAATAGTTTAAATTTCTTTTAAGCATATAAGAGCAAAAATAAATGTAATATCAATAATACAGAGAATAATATCACTTAGACATAACAATTAATATGTAAAAAACTTTTAGAGGCATAATGGACTAAATATTACGAAATATAAGGTTTACTAAATTAAGGGATTCCACGCAAAAAATAATATCAAATCAACCGATTAGTTTTTAGATTGATAAAAAAAAAAAAAAAAAAAAAAAAAAAAGGATCTTTAATTTAAATTGTGGCTCTAGTGAAAATCGCGCCATGTCATCCTTATAAATTCTAGTTCCCTTTGTTAGTGAATTCTAAAAACCCCTATTAGAATTCTAGATCGTTTTTCTATATTACATGGGGTCAAACCTATTTAAAAATCTCTGCAAATAAATTCGAAGACAAGATGCGAGTTTTAGAAGATATAATTTTATTTTACGACCCAGTTCTAGGAATTTAAACAAAAATCTCTTGCAATACAAAAGATTAATAATATTCATTATATGGATTCACCATCTAGAAATTATAAACTAGAAATTTTGAATCATTTTGTCTATCCAGGTCATTTGTTTTTATCTTATATACATAACTCGGAAATATATATTTATAGTATAGATTTTCAGAAAAATTACTGCCTATTATTTCTAGATTAAGGCGATATATTGTTTTCTTGGGGTATATTTTAAATATATAGTAGGCTTTAGCATTGACATTTCTAACATATATATACACTGACAAAGAAAATATACCGCCTTCATCTAGAACGAATAAGTAGTCATTTTCTAAATCCCTAAACTGTAAATATGGATTTCCGAGCTATGCGTATAAGGCACGCCCATAAGCTGAATAGACAAAATGATCGAGAATTTATACATTTCTAGATTTTGAAATAACAATTTGAGTATTCTGAATATTCTGAATAATTTGTATTGCGAGAAATTATTGCTTGATATTCTAGAATTGGGTAGTCATTTTATGATTTTTCATTCGTCGCACATATATTTACTTTCTACGCAGGCATACTAACTTAAATCAAGTTGAATAATAATATATGTTATAATACTTTATTTTCGAGATCCTTGTCAACATATAATAGGAAATTAATCTGGTATCTCGAAGTTTTCTCGCTAGAACACTAAACGTCAATAAATGAAGATAGGCTTTAAATTTAAAACTATCAGAAGAATTGTTTAAGTTAGTATATTTTACTATCCGTTGTCTATATTAGTTTACAAGTGAAATAATCAGCTAATAATATTTTGAAAAATTAATTAGGGCGTTAACGGGCTAAAGCAATCTTTATATATATATATATATATATATATATATTAAATTGTGATATTGTTTACATAAGGAACTGCAATCCCTTGTTTTACTATTTTGTTGCGTATATAAAATTTATATATATATATATATATATATATAAAAGTCTACATTTAATAATTAAAGCTAAAAATAAAATCCTCGTTAAAATCAGTACATAAAATTATTTTCATTTTTGTATTGTTAAAAAAATAACTAACAAAGGAAGACACTTTATTATTGTTATTAATATATGTAGATATTTAGTAGTTAAAAAATAAATAAAAATAAAATTCTTTAGAAATTTAATGAGATAGAGAATATAGTTTTTGAAACCATCAATTAATTTTCCATTTCCCAACCTCTCGGTAAAAAATAAAAGTGTATGGAACTAATTAATTTTAAGAAATGAAGCTTTAAATTTAACATTTACATTTATTCATTAAAAGAAATGATTAGTTACGGTCTTGACATGAGGCAAGAGCCTTTAAACTGTTTTTCAGTTTTACAACACATTCTTTGTTATATTTATTAATTATTTACTGATCAAAAAAAGATAAATTTTATTAGCATTTTTATAACTTTTTTTTTTTTTTTTTTTTTTTTTCCAGGCAATATTTCTTATTGCGGATTTATTTTTTTTTTTTTTTTCTTTTAATAAGTTGATTTATTTTTCCCTATCCATTTAATTTTTAATTATATTCTAAATAAGATTCAGTGGAATTTCAAATATATTTGTCTGCAATCTTTATTTACATTTTAAATATGTGTAAACAAAATAATTAAATAAATAAGTAAGTGAAAACTGTAAAAATAAATAAATAAAATTCGATTAAAACTTTATACATGCTCAATTTCAAAATACGCAAGTTTTGTACTCTTTTTAAAATCCACATAAAAGAAATTCAAATTAATGTATTTACTATTTTGAAAATAACTAAATATAATACTGGATTCTCGGTAGTGCAAATTATTGCGCTTTCTTAATTATTAGCATCTCTTATAAAATTATATATATATATTTTGTTGATATAGAGCGCTTGTATAATCTTTTATTTATATTAAATAATATTAATAATGAATAGGTAAGATTTCACTTACCTGGATAAAACAAACAGCACTGGTACACCATGCGTCCAATTAATTGTTTAATCCGTTGGAAAGCCACAATCTTGATTCACCAACAGGCTGAAAAATAAACTTATGAACATTTTAAACTATTATTTTAGTTGTGTAAATTATGATGATTAATTTAGGATTCTTTTTTTTTTTTTTTTTTTTTTTATGCGACTTTAATTTTCTTGATTAAATACATATCTTTATAATAAATGTATAGAATAAAATATATAAGAGCGTTTTCAAACGCCCTGCTTAGCTAGAGCTACATGTTCACAGAAAGACAACATTACATATACATCAGAGATTGAAATCGAGCAGAAGAGAGTTTCATAAAATGATGACTGGACAGTTTTACTTCCTCCTTTAACTGGGAGTGCCGCGTATTTTTCTCTCTACGTCTGCATTGAAATTTACTCGGGATAACTGATAGTCTTTAAGACAATTCTTGATTAAAATGAAAATTATCGGTCACACAAATGTCAATTTAATGTTGTTTTGTGACACCCCTACTTGACCGGTATTTTCAATGTTCTCCTAAATTTAGTTTGTTTCTTAAAGTTTTAAAAGCCGGCCCTAGTAGGGGTTTTGTAAAGATGTCGGCAATCATTTCGTTGCTGGGGATATATTGTAGTCTGATGGTTCCTTCTTCATACAAATGTTTGATTAGATGAAATTTGACGTCGACGTGTTTTGTCCGCGCTTGATATTTGTCAGATTCAATTAATTTAATCGCTGATTGGTTATCTTCATAAATTGTGATTGGTTTTATTTGATTTAAATCTAAGTCATTTAAAAGTCTAATGATCCACATGCTTTCTTGAGCAGCGCATCCTGCTGCTATATATTCCGCTTCTGCGGTGGATTGGCTGACGCATTTTTGTTTTTTCGAATACCAATAAATTGGATTTTTCCCAATAAAAAATACATTTCCTGTAATCGACTTTCTGTCCTGGGGGTCGTTCGCAAAATCCGCATCCGCATATGCGGTTAGTATAGCAGGATGCTCATTTTCATATTTTAATTTTAAATTAATTGTAGTTTTTAGGTACTTGATGACTTTCTTGGTACTTTCCCAGTCACACACTCTAGGTCTTTCGTTGTGACGAGATAAAAGGTTGACGGCAGCACTGATGTCAGGTCTGCTGACAGTGGCTATATATAGAAGTGCCCCTACTGCCTTTCTATAATCAGTATTGTCAGTTAAATAATTTTCATTTTTATAATCCTTTAAGTAATTTGTATCTATGGGAGTATTAGTGGGTTTCGCATTTTCTAAATTAAATTTATTTACTAATTGTTTAATCTTGTTTGACTGATCTATTAGCAAAGTATTGCTGTCTGGTCGTGTTATATTTATTCTCAGATAATTAGTAACGCTCCCAAGGTTGGTAATACTATATTCACGCCTAAGTTCTTCTATTATATTGTTTATATCATGTTTGGTTCCAGCAATTAATATATCGTCTACATACACTAGTATGTAGACGGTTTTGTTATTTGTGTTTCTTTTGTTTTTGTAAAGGCATTTGTCAGTGGAACTTTGTGTGAAATTCAACTTTGTTAATGTTTCGTTTATTTTTGAATTCCAAGCCCTGGCTGACTGTTTCAGCTCGTAGATGGCTTTGTGTAATTTACAAACTTTATGTTCTTCACCGGGATTTATGAATCCCTCCGGTTGTTGCATGTAAATTGTTTCTTCGAGCTCACCGTGTAAAAACGCGGTTTTTACATCCAAGTGGTTTAATTCTAAGTTTTTATATAGGGCCATTACAAGAAAAGATCTAATTGTCGTATGAGACGCTACCGGGGTGAACGTCTCGTCATAATCTACCCCATACTTTTGGCTAAAGCCTTTGGCGACAAGCCTGGCTTTATATTTTTGGATTTCACCCTTATCATTATATTTCGCCTTGAATGCCCATTTTGAGCCTACTATGTGTGTGTTAGGGGGAGGGTCTACTAATTCCCATGTATTATTTTCGTTTAAAGAAGCAATTTCATCTTTGGCTGCTTTTAGCCAATTTTCCCTTTCTATGGAATTTTGTATCTGCAATATTTCATTGAAGGTTTTGGGTTCGTTTACGTTCATAGTATTTGTCATTAAAGCAAATCTGTCAGGTGGAACACCTTTGTTAGCTCTTTCCGACCTTCTCGGAATTGTTCGATCTGTCATGTCATGATTAACATCCTCAGTTTGGTCCGAATTTTGATTTATTTCATTTAATTATTACCGGGAAGTTATTTTTATGATCGTTTGTTTCGCTAGAATTCCCTTCATTTGTATTATTGTTTGTCTCTAACAGTTCATTATAGATAGACTCAAAATTATTATCCTTTGTTTTTGTTTCAACGAACTTTACGGTTCTACATATCCTAACATTATTATCTATAAATGCTCTATAACCTTTACTTCTAAGGTCATAACCAACAAGTATTCCTTCCTTTGCCCTGTTGTCTAGATTCCCTCTTGTGGTTTTGTGAGTATACACATATGCCTTACAACCAAATGATTTTATATGCGAGAGATTTGGTTTATTTCCATTCCATTTTTCATATGGTGTTTTATCGCATGCACTCGTTGGCAATCTATTCTGTAGGTAATTAGCAGTCATAAGGGCTTCACCCCAAAATTTATTTGGCAAGCTGCTTTGTCTTAACAAACATCTGGTCATTTCAACCAATGTTCTATTTTTTCTCTCCGCCACGCCATTTTGAGGAGAACAATGCGGTACTGTTAATTGGTGTTCGATTCCTTCATTCGCGAGAAAGTTTTCAAATTCATTGCTTGTATACTCTCCGCCGTTATCGGTACGCAATATTTTTATTTTCCTGCCGAACTTGTTTAAAGTCAACGCATAATATTGTTTAAATTTATCAAACACCTCACTTTTATTTCGCAGTAAGTATGTAAATGTGAAACGACTGTAGTCGTCTATAAACGTTAAAAAATAATTTTTCCCTCCTATTGTGGAAGTTTCAAAGGGTCCGCAAACATCTGAAACAACTAGATCTAATGGTTTTTCTGCCCTGAAAGTTGCCCTTTTCGGATATGTGTCATCCTCCAATTTTGAAATGATACAGATTTCGCATTCTGTGTTGTGTTTACATTTATTTAGCTCTATTCCGGTTGCCATATTTTTGTCGACGAGTTCTTTTATTTGTTGTAGATTTTTATGCCCTAATCTTTCATGCCACAATTTAATACAATTCCTGCTTTCGCAAGCTTCTACAATATTTACACTTTCGGAAAATTTTTCGCTCGTTTGTAGTTCATATAAATTATCTGTCAAGTTCGCCTCTATATAAGTTTTATTCCCGAATTTGATTTTACATTCATGATTTTTAAATATGGCAACACAACCATTCTCTGTTGCTTTCTTTACCGATATTAGATTTGTGGCTATATTGGGTATGTATAAAACCTCCTTTAAAGTAATATTGTTTATTTCCTTATCCGAGTTAATTACTTTAAGATTTACGTCGCCGCAACCCTGTGAGACTACGGAGTGCCCGTTCGCTAACATAACACTAACCTTTTCGTTGTCTTTCAGATTTGTAAATTGGTTTATGTCGTTGCAGATATGCCTGCTACTCCCACTGTCGACTATTCATGAGTTATGCTCAGTTTTATCAATGATAAATGTAAGATTCTTTAATTTATTCTCAGTTTCCCTTATGAATTGTGTTTTGTTTTTGTTTTTGTACTTGCTGGGATTGTTACGGCTGTTGTGAAAATTATTATAATTCCTTTGGTTATGATTTGGTCTGGCGTTTAAATGCCAGCATTCGTTACGGGTGTGTGAATTCTTTCCGCAAAAATTGCAATGTTTACTTGGTGGTGTTTTACGCTTAATTTGAGTTTTATACGCGTTTTCACCTTTTGTTTGGTGATTTTCTGTCCTTTTAATATATTCGTCAAACAATTTGCTTTTAATGTACTCTGGTGTAAGTTCATCGTCATTTCTGGCTTCGATAGCCGTTATCAGGGTATCATAACTAGGAGGTAGCGAGCACAACATCAACGCTGATAAGTGCTGCTCATTTATTTCTTCTCCTATCGCTAACAATTTGTCCCTTAACTTATAAATACTAGTTATGTGTTCTATCAGATTTCCCCCTTCTGTTAGTTTGGTGGAATATAATTTTCTGAGTAAGAATAATTTGCTGCTCAGATTAGCCCTCTCATGTATATTTTTAAGTGCATCCCATGTCTCCCTGGCTGTGGACAAATGCTTAACATATACTATTTGTGTGTCTTCTATAGCTAAATTAATTATGGCGCGCGCCTTTCGATCTTTAGATCGCCATTCATCAGTTAATGGGTTTGGGGGCGCTTCTATAATAACCTGGAAGAGATCCTCCTTCGTGAGGAGCATTTCTATTTTGAACTTCCAGCTGTCGTAATTACTGGCATCTAATTTCTCGACGTATGTCGTTTCTTTTGCGTATGCTGCCATTTTGCTATTTATTTATTTTATCGAAATATATTATTATATATTATAATATACTGCATATATTTATAATTGGAGAAATTCAAATAATATTTGGAGAGAGAGTATTTACTGAGATAACAGTTATGAGTTTTTTTTTTTTTTTTTTTTTTTTTTTTAGTTTTGAGCATATACAAGTTGATTTCAGTATATAATAATTCACAGACACTTATACTATTTGTATATATATATAATATGCTTAATATTGAATTTCTTCAAACACATATATTAATTATATTTTATAATTTCTTTCTTTTTAAGTCCCAGTACTGTAATTTTATTCATAGTTGCGCTCTTTATTTATTATTTATGAGACCCTTTAATTAAGAGAATCGGTCTCATGATCTATTTTGAAAATAACTAAATATAATACTGGATTCTCGGTAGTGCAAATTATTGCGCTTTCTTAATTATTAGCATCTCTTATAAAATAATATATATATATTTTGTTGATATAGAGCGCTTGTATAATCTTTTATTTATATTAAATAATATTAATAATGAATAGGTAAGATTTCACTTACCTGGATAAGACAAACAGCACTGGTACACCATGCGTCCAATTAATTGTTTAATCCGTTGGAAAGCCACAATCTTGATTCACCAACAGGCTGAAAAATAAACTTATGAACATTTTAAACTATTATTTTAGTTGTGTAAATTATGATGATTAATTTAGGATTCTTTTTTTTTTTTTTTTTTTTATGCGACTTTAATTTTCTTGATTAAATACATATCTTTATAATAAATGTATAGAATAAAATATATAAGAGCGTTTTCAAACGCCCTGCTTAGCTAGAGCTACATGTTCACAGAAAGACAACATTACATATACATCAGAGATTGAAATCGAGCAGAAGAGAGTTTCATAAAATGATGACTGGACAGTTTCACTTCCTCCTTTAACTGGGAGTGCCGCGTATTTTTCTCTCTACGTCTGCATTGAAATTTACTCGGGATAACTGATAGTCTTTAAGACAATTCTTGATTAAAATGAAAATTATCGGTCACACAAATGTCAATTTATTGTTGTTTTGTGACATTTACTACCTATCCTAATTCATCGATAAACAAAATTTCGTCACTTTATCGTGATATTTTCAGACAAAATTTTCAAAACATTAACCATATTGTAAAATTCCGAACGTACACCGAGAAATTGTTTTAAAAGGAAAAACCGAATTTATTTTGTTGATTGATATTTTAAAATTTATTTTAGTTATTTTAACAACAAATTTGTACAGGTTGCAAAACTAATTTGCTTCGATTCACCAAAGTAATTGGATTGAAAAAAAAAAAAAAAAAAAAAAAAAAAAATGGATAGTACAAAAACCAACATCATAGATCACTTTGTCTTTTAGAAATAAATGAGCTGTATTCTGAATGAACAAAACTGTTTCCTTAAAACAATAAAACAATTATGTTGACTTAACTGTACACTTCTGGTTTAAAACAGTTTGTTCAGTTAAAATTTAATCCTCTATTATATTCAGGAAGAAAAAATTTTGTATTTGTACTTCAATTATTTGCAATAAATTACATCATTTTCAACATTATACATCTATACAATTATGGGGTAGTTATTATTAATATTATTATTAATATTATTATTATTATTTTACGTAATGCACTTGTTCTTGTTTTGGATAAAAAAAAAAGTTAAAAAAAAAAAAAAAGTTAAAAAAAAAAAAAAAAAGAATTGTTTGTATTTTTCAGTGATAAAATAAATATCTAAAATTTTCTTCTTAATCATAAGTCATATTATTTTAGTTCTAGTGGCCATATTCACCAATAACCTCAACTCCCGGTTGAACAGAAAAAACTTGAAAAGCGTATAAAGTCCGGGTTCAACATTTTAGCAAAGTTTGACGCGTTGCATCTGCCATCTAGCGGCATTGTTATTTTCTGAATTTTAAGCTGAAAATAACCAATCAAAAATTTTATGAAAACTTTGACACTAGATGGCAGAAGAAGCGTGCGATTTTTTTTTTTTTTTTTTTTTTTTTGAAAGCTATACTCTGCCTTTAGACGCTTTTCAAGTTTTGGCGTTGAACCGTGAGTTGAAGTTAATGGTGGATAAGGCCGTTAGTCTTTCATTATATACAAGCAAATTTGAAGTATTTTGCGTCGTCACTGAATTTAATTGACATTAGTTTATATGTGTAAAAAACACAGATTTTCCTAACAACAATAAAATAAACCCACGAATTTTTAGCATTTTTTTTTTTTTTTTTTTTTTTTTTTTTTAGCATTTCTAGAGAATTTATAATTTATAACCGTTGGCCAACGAAAAACCAGAAATTGTTCCAATGTTGGCTAATATAAATTTTGTTTCTGGAATGAATGTATTTTACAGTGGAGTGGGGATGTTCCAGAGTTTATACTTTGTAATTTTTGTATTTGATCCATTTGAAACTTTTTAATAATAATAATAATAATAATAATAATAATAATAATAATAATAAATAAAAAAAAAATAATAATAATAATAAAAAAAAAAAAAAAAAAAGGAAAGAAAAATAAAAAGTACATTATTTTTTTAACAATTCAGTTTACGTGACTAAGATTAGTATTTAAAAACTAAAACCGCTGTAAAATTGTTTTAAAACATGGTTTGTAATATATTTCTACCGAAATCTTTTTTTCACTTTCTAAAAAAAGTTTTTAGTTATTAGTTGCTTATTTTTGTCTTAAGTTAGTTTTTTGATATTCAGCAATTTTATTCGTTCAAACTAAATTTTCATCATCATTAATTCCAGCCTTTATCAATCCACTGCAGGAAAAAGGCCTCTCCTAGGTCAATCCAAACAGTACTGTTTTCTACAATTCTGCTCTTCCAAACATCACAATTTCATCTCTACAACGACACTGTGGTCTCTTTCCCGGTCTTTTCTTATCTCTTGGTATCAAATATAGGACATCTATCATCATTTCTTCTCACCAGGTTCCCAGTCCAACTCCATTTTAACTTCTTGGCTCTAGAAATAACATCAGTAACTTTAGTTAAATTTATATAGCACACACAAAAACAAAAGAGTGATAAAATCTATAGAAAATAATGAAAAGGAAACAAAAATCATTCAATTGATATCAATTATTTAAACGTTAAAAATAATTTTATAAGTAGAATATTATTTATGGCACTCAGAGATGTCTTCGTTGGAAATATATCTGGTTTAAGAAATAAAACATTAATTTAAATATGATTTTTAAAGAAATGGTGTATCATAGGTCTTTTTTATAATTCTTTAAAATATTTAGGTAAAAAAATGAAAAACTGATACATAAAAATGTTATTTTAACTGTAACTCAAAATAATTTTTGAAAACTAAACTACTAATATTATTTCAGAAAATTTTGGAGTGGAAGGTTGATATTTTATACCAACTATGTGAAAAATACCAGAGCCGGGAGCTCATTTTGGAGCTCATTTGGAAGCTCATTTCAGAAAATTTTTCTCCAAAATTTCCTGAAATGAATCTTCACGGTTGATGAATTAATTCCCAAATTAAAAATAAAATTTCGTGGTCTATTGGAGTTGTGCCATGAATATTAATGTCACTTGATACAGCTGTGTTTACAGACTCGGTGACTTTGCCAACGATTGTTATGTGAGAAATGTCTAGATGGTAATCAGCCAGGGTAGCTCGATGGTTTGAGCATCCGCGCGTAAAGCGGAAGGCCCGGGTTCGATTCCCGGCTCTGGTATTTTTCACATAGTTGGTATAAAATATCAACCTTCCACTCCAAAATTTTCTGAAATGAATCTTCATGGTTGATAAATTAATTCCCAATTTAAAAATAAAATTTCGTGGTCTATTGGAGTTTTGCCATGAATATTAATGTCACTTGATACAGCTGTGTTTACAGACTCGGTGACTTTGCCAACGATTGTTATGTGAGAAATGCCTAGCTGGTAATCAACCAGGGTAGCTCGATGGTTTGAGCATCCGCGCGTAAAGCGGAAGGCCCGGGTTCGATTCCCGGCTATGGTATTTTTCACATAGTTGGTATAAAGTATCAACGTTCCACTCCAAAATTTTCTGAAATGAATCTTCACGGTTGATGAATTAATTCCCAAATTAAAAATAAAATTTCGTGGTCTATTGGAGTTGTGCCATGAATATTAAAGTCACTTGATACAGCTGTGTTTACAGACTCGGTGACTTTGCCAACGATTGTTATGTGAGAAATGCCTAGCTGGTAATCAGCCAGGGTAGCTCGATGGTTTGAGCATCCGCGCGTAAAGCGGAAGGCCCGGGTTCGATTCCCGGCTCTGGTATTTTTCACATAGTTGGTATAAAATATAAACCTTCCACTCCAAAATTTTCTGAAATGAATCTTCACGGTTGATGAATTAATTCCCAAATTAAAAATACTAATATTATATTTTTTTTAAATACAAAATTATATAGATGTATTTTAATACCAGTGAGATAAGTTGCAATGCAATTTTATTTATTTATTTTTTTAAATAATTAAATAATATATTTTTCTTTACTTTTATGACATGCATTTTATTCGATTTCAATAAAAAAAAATAATTTACGTAAATAGCTAATACAAATTTTATGTTAAAGAATGTAACACTTAATTTAATGAAAAATGTGTTAAGATTAGGCGTTGGACAAAATGAAGTGTTTTCTTATACGCATGCGCTGTTAGAAAATGTCAGCCACTTATAAGAGAGGTGCGTCAATAACAAAACGTATGTTAAATGTTTAAGAATTTTTAAGAATTTCTGGGGTTAGTTTAAATTTATAATCAATTTCTTTTCAGGTTATCAGTGTTAAAAAATCTATTTGCTCCTTGTTTTAATTAATTACGTAAACTGTAATTTAAACAGAAAAATATAAGCCGGATAGTTTATAAAAATACCGTTTCTAGTCCTTCCAACAAACCTATAATCATAGCCGGTTTTCCATTTTTACTTTCCGAACACTATAATGAGTAAGTATTGTAATCATGACAAAAATCCGAATTTTAGATTTTGATGTTTCTATACGTTTCGAGGTGCCCTGAGTCCGTTTTCACTAATTTTACGATGATGTATGTATGTGTGTGTATGTATGTATGTGTGTATGTATGTGTGTGTATGTGTGTGAGTGAACACGCGAGCGTCTGAACGCTTTGCTGGAATTAGCTGTAAGTTGGTATGCATGCTGCAAGTCACCGTAGCACGAACCCTATTGATTTTGGTGTATCTAGTACTTAGAGTTTTTTACAGGGACACAAAGAAAAACTCTTTATCATTATGGCCTATGGGACCAAAATCTTAAAAGTGCGATAGCATCTAAACGCCTTATTCAATTGAGCTAATACACACAAACACACACACACACACACACACATATATATATATATATATATATATATATATATATATATATATATATATATACATATTACAGGTCACAGATTCTCAAACTGTATATATTTTGGAGAATCTAGCGCTTATAGTTTTTATACAGGGACACAAAGAAAACTCTTTATCATTATGGCCTGTGGGGCCAAATTATTAAAAATGTGATAGCGTCTAAACGCCTTATTAATCTGAGAAAAAATTTGTTCATATGTTATAGGTCACAGTTGCACCAACTGTATAGATTTTGGTGAATCTAGCACTTACAGTTTTTTACAGGGACACAAAGAAATATTCTTTATCATTATGACTTATAGAACCAAATTTTTAAAAGTGCGATAGCAGCTAAACGCATTATTCAATTGAGCTAAAAATTTATATGGATATTATAAATCACTGTTGCACTAATTATGAGCATTTTGGTGAATCTAGCATTTATAAGTTTTTACAGGGACACAACGAAAAACTCTTTATCATTATGATCTATGTGCTCAAAGTTCAGTAGCGTTAAATAAAACATCGTGCAATATATGGAGAAAAATACTGAAACACTCTATTAAGGTTTTCTCTCTTTTGTTTGATTAACAACTCCTCTTTCTTTACTTTATCTACAAAACTGTTAATTACTCAATGTTCGGAAAGTCGAGTGGAGTCACTCCAGATTTTTTTAGTTAATAACATGATTTATGTCTTGTTCAACTTTTAGTTGTAAGATGACGAAAGCATTTTTGGGTTAAATCCCAATAATTTTACAGTTCACCCTAGTTTAAACAGAAAAATATAAGTTGGGGAGATGTTTTTATGAATGTAATTTTCAGACTTCCCGATAAACCTATAAAAAACACCGATTTAACCTTTGTTAGTTACCAAAATGACTTATGTCTCCTTCAACTTTTTGGTGAAAGATGACGACTTTTTCTTTCTTTTTTTTTTTTTTTTTTTTAGGACTAATGGCCTATTAGTCGTCTGAATCTGGGATTTTTGCGTTGTCGATTTCGATAGTTGGACATTTGTCGAAATCTAAAATTTATCGAAAATATAATTGAATAATTTTAAAGCGATGTTATAATTTGATAAAAGAAAGAAAAAAAAAAAAAAAAACTAATAGTCCTCCGTCCTAAACTAAATTCTGCTTTCGCCAGAATTTCATCAAAATCTTTTTTTATTATTATTATTATTGAAAGAAAAAGAAAAAAAAATTAATAATAATCAGTATCGTTACAAGCGATATCAAAAAAGTTTTTTTTTTAATAACTTTGAATTAGGAAATAAAAAGTGCGAGTGAAATAATATGAAATAAAAATAAGTAAAAAAATGAATTTAATGATTTAATGTTTTTGTTTTCCGGGGGCTGCTCACGCATATAAAAAATGCGTATTAAAACGAGTCGTAGACGGAAGCGAAATAAGTATTGAGTTATATTACGATAAATACGATACATAATATGATACGATATATGAGACCTATCGTCCAGGGTTAGTAGGCATTTTCGTTCAAAGAAATAGTTTGTTCGTTCGGTGCAGCTTGCACATTAGTTCCCTGAGGTACAACTTTCACATTAGTCCCTTGAGGTACAACTTTCACTTAGTCCCGTCAGGTACAACTTGCACATTAATCCCCTTTAAATATAGTGATTTTTTTTAATACCAAAAGATTATTATTATTATTATTATTATTATTATTATTATTATTATATATATATATATTTGTGTGTGTGTAAGATCTCAATAATTTTACATTTAGGTTGTCTTTTTTGCATTGATGTTGACTAGTTGCCTTTTATATTACTTTCAGTTAATTGTTATGATTTTTATTATTTTCCGTTGGGTATTAATTTTAATAAAATATTAAATAAGATAATACTTTGTTTACGTCAATCCAGTGTTTTAAAATAAATATGTAATGTTTCATGAAAATGAGTATTTTACATTAAAAGCTTATAAGCGATCTTACCCGAATATTGTAGAAATATGTAAAACGAAAGGTTTATGAAAAACTTTTATTCCGAAGTTTTTATAATATTTCTGAAGTTAGATAAATTTTTATTACCTATTCAAAAGTATAAATTTTCAGAGGATATAAATAAATAACAAATATAACCAAACAATTTTACACTAGGAAAAATTTTCGTTAAGTTTACTAAAATATTTATCCAGATTTTCTGTACATTTATCTTTTTTTTTTTTTTTTTTTTTTTTTTTTTTAGTTAAAAATAAATAATCGAAATCCTTTAAGCTTATTCTATATTTTTATCTATTTTTATTATTCAATTTATCAGTAAAATTTAAAAATAAATGCTTCATTTCAGAAAAAGCATTTTAACACATTTTAAGCTAATCCGAAGTTTTCATAATATTTCTGAAGTTAAATACACTTTTATTACGTATTCAAGAGTATAAATTTTCAGAAGAGGCAAATCAATAACAAATATACAAACAATTTTACACTAGGAAAAAATTCGTTAAATTTACTGAATTGATTATCCGGATTCTCTGTACATTTACAATTATTTTTAGTTAAAATTAAATAATCGAAATTCTTAAAGCTTGTTCTATATTTTTTTTTATATTTATTACTCAATTTATTAGTAAAATTTAAAAATGAATGTTCTTATTACAGAAAAAGCATTTTAAGTCAGAAATATATTCTCGAAAATAATTAATTTAATTAATATTATGCATTAAAATGCAGCAGTAGCATAGAAACTTTTAACCTATCGTTTTATTTTTCTCTATAATTTTACATAACACGTTAGATAAATGATTACCACTATTTTTGTCTTCAAAATTTTAACAGTGTACAGAAATATAAAACAAAATCTGTTACGTCGTCATCAATCTAGCCGAATTACAATCTAAAATTGTTATATTTCATAAATTTATATTGATATATATATATAGTAAAATTGTATTTACTTTTTTAAACAATTGCAATTTTTTATATCATACATTAAAAAAAAAAAAAAAAAAAAAAAAAAAAAATGATTTGTTTGAAACATCAAAGTTTTGAAAATAAACCAAAATCTTTGTTTGTATATAGCTTCGGTAGAAAATTTGTTACTGTAACCCAAATCATTTTGTGTTTTTAACCAATTTGTGTATTTAACCAATTTGTGTATTTAACCTTTTTTTTTTTTTTTTTTTTTTTTTTTTATCAGTGAGGGACGACTTGAACCCTACCGCCGAATATCGGGCGTTCCCGCTTTATTGTTGGCGGTAGGGGTTTTGTACAATATAGAAGCACTTTCATTTTTTTTTATTTAATTGTATTTTTAAAAGGATTGAAGTAGAAAGATGCTTTATTATTATATGTTTTCACTTCCTATAACTCTGCTTTATAAATTTTATGAAGCAAGTTTTACTTCCCTACCTCGTAGATAACTGTTTTTGTGGAATCGGTGGGCGGCTAGAAAATTTTGCTACTAACAGGTGTGCAAAAGTGTGCGGTAGGTATAACGAAGTTGAACACCATTAGTTTAAATCATCAAAATTATTTTTATATTATTTTTTTATCCAACGTATTATACGCTCGCAGGCTGTTTACAAACATATCTATGACGTAGTTTATAGAACCATAGCCTCCTAAACTAGATGCCTGTTTTGCGGCTCGGAAGCCTGGCAACAGTTGAAGCGGTAGACAGCGCCACCTGGTACAGACTGCGCGACTTTTTTATTCAACAGCTACCAAAAAATATTAAAAGTGGGATATGATATACATAAAAGGCGAATAGAATCGAAGAAACGTCGATTATATATATCATATATCACTTCTTAAAATTATTGGTGATAGTTGGATTAAAAAGTCGCGCAATATGTACCAGGCGGCGCTGTCTACCGCTTCAACTGATGCGAAGTTTATGAGCTACGCAACAGGCATCTAGTTAAGGAGGCTATGATAGAACAAGTCCTGTTTCTTCAGAGATATTCCCTTGGTTAGTCGAAGCAGGTTAATTTAGCTAACTAAACAAAAATATTATTAAAAAAATAAATAAATAAATAAAAATTATTCAATAAGTTTTTTTTTTTTTTTTTTTTTTTTTAAAAGCAATTTTTTCTATCACTGTAGATTATAGATTATAGCTTGAACAATCTACATATTTCCATATAAGGAAAAAAAAAAGTAAAAAAAAAAAAAAAAGCAGAGAGCGATAGTACCCATTTTATTAATTTCACTTTGAAAGAAATTCAAAACAATGCAATTGTAAATTTATGAACGTCTTTAGAAAAGTGCCTGAAAACATTTTAATATTTAGATTTTCCGTTTCGAATTGTGAAAATTTTTCCTTTTTAATATTTGATTTCAAAGAAAATTACTCTTTAAGTATGTAAAGTTTTTCTTTTATATATTATTTGAAGTTCGAAGTATAAAACTGAAAACATGTTTTTAGGTTTATTTTCCTATAAAACTGTAATTTTGTCTTTCGAAGTTTATTTCAAGATTTTTCATTTCTATTTCCATTCCGATTTCGTAGATAATTTCAGAACAGAAACATATTGTTTATGAAAGTGTAAAATATTATTATTATTATTATTATTTATTATTATATTTCCAACCATTATTCATTCTTGTAAAATATAACAAACCCCAGTTGAGTCTGTAAAAATATGAAATTTATATTTTTATACATGCATGTTTATTGTTCAATAGCAGGCTACGCCCGCTTCGCTGGTTACTAAATTTAAATGAATTTTCAAAAAAATTCAATCACTGTTTATTTTTTATATCTCATTCTGGGCTATGTAACATAATTCAAAATTCCTTTTAAGATCAAAAAGTCAAAATAACATATTACATAATAAATTAACTTAATATTTCTTTCGTTTTGCACTCGTTTTGCAGCAATGCTCTATGGCCTTATGTGAATGATTCTCAAGAATGAATCAACAATTGTTTACAAATTTAATGGGTTATGTATGGGGAATTAGTACGCTGTAATTTAAAAATTGTACCTCTGAGAAATTAAAAACGGATAATTTTTAAAATTATATATTCATTCTTCTTTAATGTTAGACTGTTTTTTTGTTTTTTTTTTTAATATTAGACTCTTATTTTAAGATAAAAGCAAAAAGCAATCGAATGATATCGCGTTGGGAAACTTTGCATCGTAATATCTTTAAATCTAATAACTTGATGTATATAGTGTCCTCACAAAAAATAAATAAATAAATAAATAAATAAATAAAATAAAATAAAATAAAATAAAATAAAATAAAATAAAATAATAATATTTTTTAAGAGCTTGTGAGGTTTGCGTTGATGCAAACTCCATCTTAACTAATTACTTAGATAACTAAATGGGTAAGTAAAGAGAGCACGAGACTTGAATATACTGCAAATAAGACTTTTATTTGAGCAGATTACTGGGAGGGCGGTCTGGCACTTGAGATAGCTCAGTCAGCATATTTAATTACTTTATCAGAATATATGTATCAGAAATTAAGTTAGATAATTTTAAATATCTCACCCCAGCAAACAACCGAAGTGTAGCGACGGATGCACTCTTTAACTCCGCTACTGTGACTTCACTGTGGATCAGAGGATTCCCTGCTAAACAAACTTTACCTTTACGCATGCTAGTAAATACGCGTACCAACACTCATCACTACTTAATCTTCACACAACTAAATCTCCACTACTCCTCACCTCAATACTCACCAAAATAAGATTCTTCCCAATATACACCACAATCCACTATAATATACAGTCGACGGAAAAATTATTAAAGCACTCGATCCCCTATAAAAAATTATAGTTGAAGTTCTGGGTTCGAGTCCCGGATTATAATTTATTAAAATTATAAAAACAATATTGTTTTTGTAAATTTCAAAATATAATGAGATAAATTATTAATTGGTAATAATTACTTAATAATTAATAATATCATTCTGCAATAATAACTTTTCCATCGATCGTATATTTACTGTATGAATCGATAAAAAAGTCGATATTTGAAAGATTTTTTATTAAAATCTATTAAAAGGACTAGGAAATTCTGCAACAATATATATTTCATCTGAAATGACATATTTATTATTTCGTGGGAAGGGAAATATTTTTCCTGTTCATATTTGTTGTAGTATTTTAATTTTGGTATTTTCTTGGCAATATAGACGATGCATTAAACATAGACATTGATCCGGCTCAGAATATGAAATTTTCTACTCTTGTAAAAACTTACAAAGTTTTGAATAATTTTTATCGACAAAATATTACATAACATTAATTATCTGTCCTTTGGTATTTTCTTGGCAATATAGATGATGCATTAAACATAGACATTGATCCGGCTCAGAATATAAAATTTTCTACTCTTGTAAAAACTTACAAAGTTTCGAATAATTTTTATCGACAAAATATTACATAACATCGTAGTATTTTAATTTTAGTATTTTCTTGGCAATATGGACGATGCATTAAACATAGACATTGATCCGGCTAAGAATATGAAATTTTCTACTCTTGTAAAAACTTACAAAGTTTCGAATAATTTTTATCGACAAAATATTACATAACATGAATTATCTGTCCTTTGGTATTTTCTTGGCAATATAGATGATGCATTAAACATAGACATTGATCCGGCTAAGAATATGAAATTTTCTACTCTTGTAAAAACTTACAAAGTTTCGAATAATTTTTATCGACAAAATATTACATAACATGAATTATCTGTCCTTTGGTATTTTCTTGGCAATATAGATGATGCATTAAACATAGACATTGATCCGGTTCTTTTACTCAGTTATGAATCGGATAAATAGAATGCGGACGGTATTTTCTTGGCAATATAGATATCGGTTCGTTATAAATAATTCAGCGATGTATTTTCATTTGTTCTTTCAGAGGATCAACTAAGTTTTCTAATTTTTTTTTTGAAAAATTGCTCATCAGGTGAAAACTTTTCATCTTCAGGTGGAAAATCTATGACTATCAGGTCATAAGTCTATGATTATCACAGAAGATCAACTAAGTTTTCTAATTCATTTTTTGAAAAATTGCTCATCAGGTGAAAGGTGGAAAATCTATGAATATCAGGTCATAAGTCTATGATTATCACAGAAGATCAACTAAGTTTTCTAATTCATTTTTTGAAAAATTGCTCATCAGGTGAAAACTTTTCATCTTCAGGTGGAAAATCTATGACTATCAGGTCATAAGTCTATGATTATCACAGAAGATCAACTAAGTTTTCTAATTCATTTTTTGAAAAATTGCTCATCAGGTGAAAGGTGGAAAATCTATGAATATCAGGTCATAAGTCTATGATTATCACAGAAGATCAACTAAGTTTTCTAATTCATTTTTTGAAAAATTGCTCATCAGGTGAAAACTTTTCATCTT